>PVKN010038209.1:0-11102 GCA_004027915.1 Capromys pilorides
TGCAAAAAAAAAAAAAAAAAAGGAAGAGAAACAAAATGCAGAAAATAAAAAAGTTGAGGGAGCAGAACCTGAAGAGTTCCTGGTAGAAAAAGTATGGACCAACGTGTAGTGAATGGGCAGGTGGAGTGTTTTCTGAAGTGGAAGGGATTTACAGATGCTGACAATACATGGGAACCTGAAGAAAATTTAGATTGCCCAGAATTGAAGCATTTCTTAATTTGCAAAAAGCTGGTAAAGAAAAAGATAGTACAAAAAGAAAATCTTTATCTGACAGTGAATCTGATGACAGTAAGTCAAAGAAAAAGAGATGCTGCTGACAAACCTAGAGGTTTTGCTACAGGTCTTGATCCTGAAAGAATAATTGGCACTACAGATAGCAGCCGAGAACTGATGTTTCTCATGAAATGGAAAGATTCAGACAAGGCTGACTTGGTGCTGGCAGAGAGGCAAATATGAAATGTCCTCAAATTGTAGTTGGTTTAAACGAAGAGAGACTAACTTGGCATTCTAACTTAGCATTCTTGTCCAGAAGATGAAGCTCAATAATAACTTACCATATATACATATATATATATATGTATATATAGTAAGTATATATATAGTACTATATATACTATACTATATATATACTTACTATATATATATATACACACACATATACATATATATATGTATATATATGTGTATATATATATATATATATGTGTATATATATATATATATATATATATATATATATATATAGGTCTTGGTTTTGGTTTTGATTTACTAGTGTGGAAAAAACATTCTAATGAAAATCAAGTTTAATATGCCAGTTTTGAAAGTAGTATTTGGGGGAGTTTTGGGTTTTGTTTTGCATCTATAGCACTGGTTACTTTGAACAAATAAAGCTTCTGTAGTTGCTTCCTTTATCAAAAAAGAGCATTCAGTAGCCTGATACATTTCTTCTGCTTCTGTAAATGTTGGGGGAATTGTTCACAGTCCAAATCAGAACTCATGTTTTAGCTCATATGCTTAAGGACCATTCTGAGTTTTTTGTTGGTATGTGTATAAATAAAACTCTTATGCAAAAAGAATGCACCCAGTTAGGAAGCTGCTTAGCAGTGTGCTTCTCTGTGCCAGTCAAAGGCCACCCTGCTCCCTTTCTCCTGCCAGTGGGAGCACCAGAATTAATCTAGTGCTAACCCATCTCTGCAGAAATGATAGGCCTCAGGGAAGAGGTCAGGACCTGGACCAAGGGCAAACGTGGTTGGTCTTGGGATATTGCACGGTTGAGATGGTAAGGCTCACCAGTTCAAAGCCTGGAATTCCCTGCACCAAGGTGGGGGGGGGGGTGTGGGCACGAGAGGGGACAGAATTGGTTGAAATCAAACAAAACAATAAAACATTATAAGAAATTAAATGGAAATAAAGAATAAAAAATTAAGCACTAACTGCTCCTTTCAAAAGACCAGCAGAAGTTGGCAGTATAACTATCCAAACTACCCTGCACGTATACATAAGTATATCTTTTCCCTTCTTGCTTTGTCCCTTTACTCATCCCAGTCCTCTGAGAATTTCTGCATGCACTGCAGTGATCTGGTCTAACTTGGTATAACCTCGCCTTCTCATTCTGACTGGAGACTTGTACCATGAATTTTTTTAAGAACATCTGAACCATTAAATTCCAGCCAATACAAGTCTGCACTACCTCTCTTCTCTTCATCCATCATATATAAAAACTCCTGGAACACTTAGTTCAGAGAAAAGCTCTCAGTGTGCCAATATTACCTCTTTCTGAAATTTCAGTTTAACCAAATCTAACATTTGGTTACTTCCTTTTTCAGCCAAATTTTCTAATGTGACAGACATTTATATCATAGACAGGATATAAAACACAGACACCCTGTAGGCCACACTCTCTGGTTTTGAAACATGGCTCTGGCACTTACCAGCAGAGTGGTCTTGGGAAAGTTAACCTAGTTAGTTTGCTTATCTACCAATAGGAATAATTTCTCTGACACCATGAGAACCAGAGTTATTGAAGTATATAAAGCATTGAAAACACTGACTGCATTAAATATAATAATCTGTCATTAAATAAATCAACAAATGTGCTTGTTATGAAGGTGATATATTCAAGAATGTAAAATATAGCTATTTATAATTAGGTCTTAAAAACCCTTAACTATTTATTAGTGTATTGCTGTTACCATGGCCACAGGCCAATTCTCTTGGCCACCTTTACCAGGGATGGATAGAGGACTTGGAAAGGAAACAATGGATCTGTGACACCCATTTCTGGGCTTATATATATATATATATATAGTCTTGTCTACTTCAAGTGTGTTCTAAAAGTCATAAATGCAATGACGGTCTGTTCTTGCAAGCAGAGAATGGGGTGAAGAGTGTTTAATTGCAAGAGATTTGATGAAAGTGAATAATGGAGTAAAATACAGGACATTTGGTAGATCTCATTCCAACTTTCCTGGGCAACACTTCCAATAGAATGATCCCAAAGGGCAGATGCTATAATACTGACTAATTGTCATTGTTGACAGATTTTATTTGCTAAGGGCAATACTAAACACCAAAGAATTAATGAAGACAATTACACAAATGCTAATTTTATAGAATCTGCATTACAGTGAAGGAATATTTGCAAAATGTTTACATCTGAAATTGTAACATTGAAAACTTCTGTTTGTAAAAGGGATACACACAAACACACACACACACATGCAGATACAGATATTCCTAACAATCAGCTCAAGACATGCAATGCCAAGTACAAATAGTTATGACAGGCTGAAGACAGGACAGAACAACCGCAAACTGATACAACATAATCATTTTCACGTTTTCCCACTCAGAGCTATTGTTTGGCTCTTTAGTCCCTAGCACCACTTTGGAACACATGTGCGTGCTCGTGCACGCGTGCACACACACACATGCACGCGCGCGCACACACACAAAATGTATTGGTGCAATCTGACTTTTGGATTTGTGCGAGAGGATCATTCCTGTTTGGCAGCTTTTTTGAACATTTCCTGGGCTCCCTATAGAACTACAGAAGTTGGACCTCTGAGAAATCCCCCTCAAGGAAAGTTGAGGTAATCTATCCTGCTTTCCTTCTTTGGACATGAACTTGAGAAGAGAAGCACTATGGGGAAATTAGTGTGAGCTTAGAGGCCTAGCAGATGCTAAAGAGTTCAAATAGGTTTATGTTACACTTCAAAATACTTTTCCTTCTTAGAGCATAGTAAGTCTTTACAAAACTGTGCATGTTATAAAGTAATTCATTATTATTAAGAAGAAGACAGATATTTTTCCCAGAGAGTTGCAAATGTTCTCCAACACAAAGTAAACAAAAACAAAGAGCAAAATATGAAACTAAAACTGAGCCCTTTCCTTTAGAGGAGAGATATTAGAGTCCCACTGGACAAAGCAAATAATACTGTAGTTGGTTTAAAAAAAAACACCTGGTGGGATTTCATAATTTTTCTTTCAAGCTATTTTTGAGATATCCTCTCATTTTAAGAGCATTTTATCACACAGGGCAAGAATGGATGCATTACACAGCTTTCCTGGAATAGTTTATAAATTGCCAGTGAGGGATAAGCTGACCCAGTGATATTTGGGGCTAAACAAATGGTTCAATTGAGTTTTTTCCCCAGTGTTTGGGTTTTTAGAAACTGAAAACATATTTTGCCCTAAGTGCGTTCCCACTGGATTTTAGCAAGTCATGTGTATTTGGAGGGAAATTGAATCCATGTGTGTTTAATCTACTTATACTTAAATCATTAACATGTTGTTTTGTAAGATTATTTGGGTGACTAGACACCTTCTGAGCATCTACAGAGCTCTGCTTTACACCACATGAGCCCTCAGTCAATGCAAGGTCACATATGTCAACAGGCCCTAGAGTCTGCCCCTACTATAGGTGCGTAAAGCCAGATCCCTGAGAAAATTCTAATTTAATGAGTTGGTACACATGATGATTTCCCAATTTCAAGAAAAGAAGTAAGCTTATAAATGTGCTACCAAAATAAAAAAAGAAGAAAGATAAAGAGAGAAAGGAAGAGAGGGAAACAAGACTGCAAAGGCCCTTTATTTCTTCTTCAATATTGGAATGTAATAATACTAGATGAGCCCAGAAGGAAAACAGAATAGAATAAAGAATAAAAAGATAAAGAATAGAAAGATAAGGAGAAATCTGAGACAGGTCCACAGAAGTTCTTGGGATTATAAAAATACTGAAGGTCAAGGAAAATAATTCTACCCAAGGAAAGGATCATATACTTGCAAAGCTTGTTTTCACAAGTTCTTGCAACGGAACTTTAAATATACTAAGTATAAGGGACTGAAACCCAGGCAGATAACTATATCACGCTGATCATGCTTGAAGCAGGGCTGGTACAGGAGCAAACAAGCACCACAGAGCTTAGCCACCCGGCAGACTTACCAGAGCTTCCCATTGAGGCCTTAGTGGGCAGAAACAATGTAAATCTTTTGCCTGGGACAAAAGAAGAAGGACTCAGGAGAAAGCTCCTGTTTTGAATGTCACAGTTCAATCATTTCTTAGAGTTAAGACTAATCCAATTACAATGCTCACTTCCACGGAAAATTGAAATCAACCCTAATAATTGCAGACAGTATATTCAAAATTTTATAGAAGCTATTATAAAATACAACAAGCTTAATTTTACAAACAATACAAAAACAAGCACGGAGGGAATTTTGACTCCTAATGAGTGCTGAGCACCCCACAGGACGTCCCAGGATCTTTCTTTGTGAACACGCGCTGTAGATCTGCATGTGACACCCACATGGAATGGGACTGGAGAGCAGCTGACGGTTGGCCAGACTTCCTGAAAAATAGTGCACCAAGCCTACAGTGTCCTCTGGTGTTCCCACAGCTGCCTTTTTCTGATCGTCAGCAAGAAATTCAATATTAGATACAACTGAGCGCATGTGGGCGAGATCAGCGCACATACACACACACACACACGCACACACACACACACGCATGCACGCGGACCCACGCACGCCTGGCTGAGGTGTCCCTTCCTAACCACATCAGAAGCCACGTTCAGCCTGCTGCATCCTGGTGTACCATGTCAGAGTGTGCTGAAGGAACTCCTTCAGTCGTCCCCCATTGGTCACTTAGGAAATTTTTAATGATTTGCTATTGCAGACAGTGTGAAAGTAAATTGTCTTTTAAGTGTTAAGTGAGTTTTTCTATCATAATTTTGTTTGATCTATGCCTCAAATTCTTTTCTGATATATGGAATGGATTTATAGCCCCTGCTCAGAGTGTAAATTCTTTTATAATTCTAAGATCTCCTTTCGTGATCATAAGTACTTCTTTTCTTTTTAACTATTTATTTATTTATGTTATGACTGGTTCAGCCTGCCCTGGGTGTGGGGCTGGCACAGCATGTGGTGCGAGGGATTAAACTGCGGTCCCTACACTTGTCTAAGCTTGCCTAAGCAGGCACTCTAGACTGCTGAGCTATCTTGCTGGCCCCCATAACTACTTCTTTACATTGCATATTATAATGTCCTTACTGCTCATTATTATATAAATTTTAATTTGTAGCCTTTATCTTTATTATAATTATCAGAAATTTGTCTAATTCATTGGTTCTTTTATCTCTTTGTTTGGGTTTTGCTTTTTCATTGGTACTGGGGCTCAAGTTCAGGGTCCTGCGCACGCAAAGCGCATATTCTAGCACTCAGCCATGCTTTGGGTGTGGTTTCTGCTAGATGTCTTCTAAGAGCCCCTCGTGCTGAGAGATGTGGTCTTCGAAGGTGCCGGGGTCATGTGGGAACTGTGGCTGAAAGTGAGGTTAGGAGCAGGGGCAAGGTCAGACCAGAGGTTCGCGGGGGTTGTGACCAGGCACGTCGCACCTCCCTCTCAGCACCTCCCTTCCATCTCTGCGTTCTGGCTGCCACCTTGCGACTCCGCCATGACGTCCTTCCCATCATGCCTTCTTGCCTGGGCGTTGGCCAGCAATGGACTGAGATAGACTCAAACTAAACCTCTCTTCTTTGAATTGTGGGTGTCAGATATTGTGTTCCAACCACTAGAAAAGGCTTAAGACACCCCCACCTTTTATCGTTTTTAATCATAAAAAACAATGCTTAGGGCTGAGGATGTAGAACAGTAGCACCCCGCCTGGCTGACAAGTGCCAGGCCCTGAGTTCAATTCGCAGTACCAAAAAGAAAATAGTAGAAAACCAAATCAAAACAAAACAAATACAACCCTTAGACTCACCAATGGCTGTATTGTATTCGTTTCTTATGTTTACTTATTTTTACTTTTCTTTAAAATTCTTTAGTTTTTCAATGCTTAAATAATTTCCTGATAAGTGAGTGGAATGCTTGCTTTTTATTTCTTACATTTTCATTTAATAATGGAAAGATTGGAAGTCGTGCTGGTGTCCTTGAGCACCGCTTTGATCACATCTTATGGGATTTGATATAAAAGGCTTTCCTTCAGAAATAGGCTGTACTGTACTTTTAGCAGCATTTTGAGTAGACAATGAATTAAAAGAGTAATTTTTAATATTTCAGCAGTCTGTAAATTTGTTTTGATTTAACTTTTATCACTGATTTCTGGGATTACTAGCCTATGTATTTCATTTCAACTCTTAGATATTTATTAACTTTTAGAACAGCGATTTTCAATTTATTATTGTGCAACCAATGTAACTTTTTTTTTAAAGTTAAATCTTTGCTGAAACGAAAATATTTGTTTGTTTGTTTTTGGCTTTTTGAGATAGGGTCTCACTACGCAGTTCAGGCAGGCCTTGAGCTCACTTTTGTAGCCCAGGCTGGTCTTGAACTCACATTGATCCTCCTGCCTCAGCCTCCCAAGTGCTGGGATTACAGGTGTGCACCACCACACCCAGCTGAAACCAAACTATTTAAGGTGAAAAGCAGAGCATTTATAGTTGAATGGGGACTTGAGGGACTTAGGAACTTACAAACAAACATAACTCTTGGGTTTGGACAAGCCTCACCCTCCTATATATCTCTATAAAACCTTTCAGTGTTGAACAATACAATTTTTTAAATTACACAATCAATAAACATATTTGATAGATCCTCGAGAAGAAATGAAGTTATCTTTTCATGCAAATTTAGATATTACTTTGATGTTATTAATAGTAATTCACCTAATCAACAATTAAATTAATTTTTAGTATACTTCCTGCCAAAGATTAGCAGAAAATAATGTACCTCCTGACAGTCCCCAACTGTGACTGACAGGAACTGTAGTGTTGGTGTCTTAGCTACTTTTACTCGTTGCTGGGAGAAATACCCAACACTCAAAGTGAAGGAAAGAAAGGTTTATTTAGCTCACAGTTGCTGAAGTTTTCAGTCCATATTTGGCTAGCCCAAGGCTGGGTGGGACAGGACAGAGAGCATCCAGTTCATGGCGGTGGAACAGCAACAATCTCGACAGAGGTAACTGACCAACCAGGGCTCCACAGAGTAACAGCATGAGTCTGTCTCTCTGTCTCTTTTTATATCACATTCAGGCTCTCTGCCTCAGCCTATCCACCTTAGGCCATACCCATAATCCCAGAAGTACTCAGACCCATAGTCCCATTAGTACCAAGACACATAATCCCAGTGGATCATGACTCATTTCTCAAACTCTAGAAGTCCCCACCCCATGATTGCATGAGGCTTTGGGGGGACAACTAGACATAATCCATAGCAGTTGGTTATATTACAACATTTTCACTTCTCAACATTTGCTAGTTTTTAATCAGGCTGATAGGATTTAAGTGCAATTAACAGAATAATCATGAGCAACAGCTCAAAGCAGCATTTCTCAGTTCAGATGTGCATAGGAATCCTTCATGATCCTTTAGCAAATGTTTTATTAATCTTAGTAGACTTAGTACCAAGACTCAGTTGGTCTGGGTGGTGATCTCTGACTGTATAGTTATGACAAGTTACCAGATGATGCCAAAGCTGCACTGTAAAGGTTAAAACAAACCGAAGCTTGCTGCTCTTATATAATAAGAAATCTAAAGTTAAATGGTTATAATTGTTAGTTCAGCCTCTTGAGATACCATCAGGAATAGGCCTCTTTCATTTCCATTCTTCCATGCTTGGCATATTATTTTTCACTTTCATGCTTTCACTTGATAATCAACAAACACCAAGTGGCTGTTGTAACCTACATGGCTATATAAGGCAAAGATAGAAGAACCACATCAGCCATCGCCATCTCCTTTCATTGAGGGAGAAAATGTGGTCCCAGAAAGCTTCTTGGCATACTTTAACTCAGGGACTATGTTATGGTTTATGTCTAGTTGTCCCCCCAAAGCCTCATGCAATCATGGGATGGGGACCTCTAGAGTTTGAGACTTGACTCATGATCCATTTGGATTATATGTTTTAGTATTGATGGGATTATAGGTCTGGGTACTTCTGGGATTATGGGTGTGGCATAAGGTGATAGGCTGAGGCAGAGAACCTGAATGTAATATAAAGCAAGACAGAGAGAGACCCATGCTGTTGCTCTCTGCTGCCCTCATTGGTTGGTTGCCTCTGACACCATTTTGTTGCTGTTCCACCGCCATGAACTGCTGGCCTCTGCATTGTGCCTCTCTGCCTTGGATCCAGCTGTGTATGGACTGAAACCTTCAGTAACTGTGAGCTAAATAAACCTTTCCTTCCTTCATTTTGGGTGTCGGGTATTTGTCCCAGCAACGAGAGAAGAGTAACTAAGATATACTATTAGTGAAAACATCAAGGTGCTTTTATATGCCCTCTATATTTGTTTTATTTACTTTATTTTAAAAATTTATTTTTATCTTGAAAACTTGGGAAAATTTTTTATTGTCTCTGCTATGGCATCAGTGAGATTTTCCACTACTGATTCTTTTTTAGAACTCCTGATAGAGATTTATGTTCATCATTGTATTGTAGTTTTCTATGTGGTGGGTACTGTAGTTGTTACTTTAACCCTCACAATAATTCAATGAAGTATGTACTATTTTAATGCTCATTGTACGGATCAGGAAACAAAGACTCACAGTTTTGCAACTTGACCAAGGTTGCATGGTTAATACTAGAGCCAGGCTTTGAGAGATTTGATTACAGATACCTCATTATAAACTGTATTTTACACTTTGTCAATTCTCTCTCTCTCTCTCTCTCTCTCTCTCTCTCTCTCACACACACACACACACACACACACGCGCGCGCCTCCGCATCTGGCAATATAACTAGGTCCAGGCTTTGGATTGTCCAGGGTGGCTTTTTCCCATAAGGAAACTGAGTGCCTAGCAAATTCAGCCCCACATACATGGACAGCTGGCCCAGTTCCTGGCTGTGCCATTGTCCTTACTCCCTCTTTGCACCCCATGTAAACTGATTAATTCAAGTCAAAACTCTTGACAGCAGTTCCCACTTTCCTTTCCCTTCCAAGCTGAGGGGGTGCATCCCAGTGCGATCTGCTTGCCATGGGCCCGGCTTTTGACTGCTGGAACTTATGGAGCTCTCGGTGGTCCCAACGTCCAAAAGAAATGAGTCTACCAAGTGACTTGCTGAGGAGTGCCACAGCCCAGTCCTGCCTGCTCCTTACTCTACTTCTGCTCCATGGACATGTGGTGCCTGCTATGTCTTCTCTGTTCTTTATTTTCTCTGTCTTGCTTGCTACCTTTTTTTTTCTTTAACATTTTGTATGTAAATGAAATCTAGGTTATCCACTTTATACCAAGTACCCAGTAAATTCTCTTGAGCTGTTTTGAGAGATTTTGCTTAAATAGCAGTTTTATTATTATCTGTATTTTTCCTATATGCCTGTGTTTCTGGTTTCTCTTATTTACTTATCTTGAAACAAAAAAGAGACTGATCGAGACTTACTGTTTGCTAACAAACAAAGCCATGACTTGCTCTTGGCCTCATCTGTTGCTCATTTAGATGTGGTTAGAAAACTTCTTTTGATTTATAATTGGTGGGGAAATTGGCACCCATTTGACCCCAATTCACAGTGTCTGGTCTGCTTCCTACTTTTGGAATTGGCCTGGACTTAGACACTTTGTTTGCCCCAGTACCTGGTTCCTCATCTTGATAGAGAACTATCATTATGTCCTGCTCCTATCTACCTCACCTTGAACTCTTGGTGGGGTGGAGCTTCCAAACTACAGCACAGCACAGCACCATCAGGTCTTCCCCTCCCTTTTCTCTTCTCACCTGCTTCTCCACACATGCACCACCATGTTTCCGTAGGTTGCAAACTCCTAATATACATGAAAGGAAAATTACAGGTGGGGTGAGGAGTTATATGGAGAGATAGTCCCATGAACCAAAAAGCAGCAGTCCTACAACTGCACAGTGCCCATACTATGGTGGTTGGAATCCTTGTTGGCTAGGTCCTTGAGTTCCTGAATCAAGGTACAGCACCAAGAAAGGTAACAGGAGTCTCCCTAACATGCTAGTCCCAGTCAATAAAATTCCATTTTTGCTGTCTATATAGTGTAGATCTAAAATGTTCCTCTTGGAAATTTCATGTTCAAAGGTAGGACCTGGCTAGAATGGACCGGTCACTGGCAAGACCTCTAGAAAGCGTGTGTTCTTGCTTCTAGCTCCAATTCCCCTGCTTCCTGGCCACCATGATGTGAGCAGCTTTTCCCCCTTGTCCTTTCACCACATTCTTTCTTGCCTGGATCCACCCCATCATTGATGAAACTCACTTAAATTAGAAGGCCACATCAATCTCTGCTCCTTTATAACATGTGTGTCAGGCATTTCCTCTCAGTGATGAGACAATGACTAGTATAGGTCAATCATCTTCATTTTAACCCTCCCCTTTGTATTCCTCATTATTGACAGAATATTTTTGCAAGACTTTGGATATACTTTGGTAGTCGGTTTTATTTGTGTTCAAATGATTTCTTTTTTACTATTTTTACAATTATTTGGGCAGGAAGTTTGGAGAGATTACATTAGAATTTACTAGCCAAAATTATTTTTAACACACAAATATACTGTTGTTTTATCATTAAATATGTTTTCTTTTCTACATGTATTAACAGTTGGTCAGATCCTGTATCACCTTATTGGCAAAGAATAAAAGAAGGAAAGAAGGAAG
>PVKN010038210.1:0-11098 GCA_004027915.1 Capromys pilorides
TTATTTCTGATCTGATTCCCTCTATGCTTTTCTGCAGCTGTTTTTTAAAATTCAGTCTCTAGTACTTCAAAGATTTCTTTTTTAACTTCAGAGGTTATTTCCAATCTGAGTTCCTCTATACATTTCTGCGTTTGTTTGTTTACTTCAGATGCTACAAATTCAGAGATTTCAGCTGCATGATTCCCAGTTTCTTGTATGGCAGTGAGTCCTGTATTTGTTTCAAGTGGGCTCGGGACATAAGATTGCATTTTACTCCTTTTCTGTATCATTCTGAGTAGGTGTGATCTTTGGTGCAGGACTGCGTGGCCCCGGGTTGTTCCTTCAGCCTGGGCTACTGGGTCAGCTGAGCTGCTTGTAGGCCAGGGGAGCGGGCTCTTACTCATCTGGTAGGCCTGGCACTGGGTGATAGGCTGCACTGGTGGTGGGCCAGTCGAGGTCTCACGAGGGGGTCTTGGTGCTGGCTGGTGGGCCTAGGGCCCTGGGTGATGATGGTAGGCAGCGCTGGTGGTGGGCCGGAGGTCTCATCTATCGGGCCTGGTGCTGGGTGATAGGCGATGCTGGCGGTGGTCCAGAAGGTGTCTCACTTGGAGGGTCTGGTGCTGGCTGGCGGGCCTGGCACTGTCTGATGGTGGTAGGCTGCGCTGGTGGTGGGCCGGAGGTCTCACCTGGCGGGCCTGGTGCAGGTGGGCCTGGCACTGGCTGTTGATGTTCCAGTAGCTAATTTATTACGGAATAGAAACATCTCACAGCTTTTGTATGTGTGCCATAATTTAATAGATCTCATACACCAGGATTCAGATCTTGAGTGGCTGACAGAACATTTTTTTTTTTTTTGTGGGACCAGTGTTCGAACTCATGACCTTGCACTTGCCAGGCATGAGTATTTTTGTTGGGTAGTCCTGATTTAAATATAATTGGCTTATATTTAAAAATGAATGTCTTTTTTTTTTTTCAAGCTTTGATAGTAATTCCATTTCAATAAACGTGATCACTGTTTTCCCTTCTAAATATATGGTTGAACTTGATTAGTAATGTTCAACTTTTAGCAAAGATTGAGAATATCATCTCAGAACTACTGAAGATTGGTTTTTATTTAGATTTACATAACTGGTTATGTGATTATGTTTAAATACTGGGAGAAAGTTTCCTTGTCTCAAAACCAAGGCAGTTTCAGTTTGTGTTTATTAGCCTATTGAAGGGAATCTTTCAAGACAAGAAAGCTACATCTGTAATTTTGGTCTTGACTTTCCTAGTTTAATTAGAACTTACTGCATACAAAAATGCTGCCTTTTACCTACCAAATGGCATTTTACTGTGGTGTATGTATAATAACAAATAAAGAATATTTACCATTTCTCACATTTTATAGTCGATCTGAAATTTCAGATCCTTTTAAGAGTTAGCATGATGTAACAGCACGTTAGACTTTACTTTCCAATTCTTTAGGTCAGACAGAGTGACTGTTCAGGGCAGTATTTAAAAAGCTATTTAAGAATACACGACTAACACTACTGTTGTAGGTGATGGGTAGTGGTGCTTCCTGTCAGATTATTAGGATGAAAGTGAGGAAGGTACAACATGAACACAGAATTGTGTGTGGCCATAACATTTAATTAAAAACAAATCCGATAGAAAAAATACATTCTGCATCAGGACTGAAGGTATACTTTTTCATAATTTTGATTTTATGGGTGTGTACTTGCACCACACCCCACTGAACCTCCCCTGCCTTCTCCTCCCGTTCTCTTTTCCCCTTTTCTGTACCTGCTGAAGTTATGCAACTCCAGTTAGACTACAGCATGTGGTGTTACATTGTCTAGGGTCAGAGCATCCTGTGAATGACTTACTTTATTCTCGCCCTTTCCCCTTGTCCTCATCCCTCCTTCGCACACCCTCCTGGCCCACTGTTGACATAGATCTTCCCTGTTTCACTTTCTATCCATCCTTCACCATTTTCTTTCCTACAGCCTTGCCTATTCCAATGAGAGATACCACGCAGCGTTTCACTAAGTGATTTGGATTACTTCTGTCAAAATATTTTCCTGAATCTTTACTGAAGTGTAAATGAAGTACAGCAAGATTCCAACTTAAAAGCCAAACAATTGAAAGAGTTTCCTGGATATATAAAATCTTGGCTCCATTGTTTCCCTATTTGCTATCATGAAGATTTCCACCTATTTTCGAAATATGCATTTTTTGCAGAAGACTTCTATTTCAGAATTCTCAAAGGCAGACTTCAGTGTTTGCAGACTACTGAAATATGGGAATGTTTTACAGTTTCATTAGGCACAAACCCAACCACACACGTGATTTTTTTGCCTCTGGATTTACTCATTTATTCTAATCAGTTACAATTCCAGTTTCTATGTTGAAGAATCATCCCAGTTTGTATCTGAGATATGTAACAGGTGCAGCCCATATTTATATGCAGTTCAAGTTTCACATGAATACGCATGATCCTGCATTGCAGTAGTGTTATTAGTAAGATACAAGAGCCAGGTGAACTCCGTGCCAAAGACAGATGCATCCCAGTTTTTGCTGCCTACTCCGGAGCATGTGTTATGCACGAAGGCACCGGCAGCATTTTACTTTGTTTCAGTAGCAAGGAAACCTTTGTATTGCTCTGAATCACATCGCTGCTGCAGTAGGAATGGAGATTGTCACTGTGGAAGACGCAAGCAGCGCACACGTGACAAAGTCCTACAGGTATGTAAAGCACTGTATCAATGAAAATGTAGAACCTCATTTACAACTCCAGTTACTCTTAGAATTGTGGTTGCTAAGCTTTGCTTTACAGCGTTTGTCTGTTTGAATTATTTTCTGTGCGTTTGCCTAATTGACTGTTAAGATTCTCTACATATGCTGGGTGCGAGTTTCTGGTGGGTGCTGGCTTACTAGAAATGTTATAACCCAGTTCCACCTGCAGGGTGCAGTAAAGAACAGAAAATTCCTGTCTGGTGCAGGGGGCAGAAACCCTCAGGCCCAGGGCCAGGGAAATAGCTCAATAGAATAAGTGCTTGCCTGGCAAGTGCAAGGGACTGAGTTCAATCCCTGGTCCCACAAAAAAAAAAAAAAAAAAAAAAAAAAAAAGAAACCCTCAGGCCCAGTGATGGGTGGTGCTGGTCCCTCCCACACACTCTCTCCTTGGCCAGAGGACACCTGCATCTCCTTTGTGTGTCTAATTTTTATCGCGAACGTTAGTTTTCAATTTATAAGGATACTTTCATGATTAGGTTTTTTATTTGCACCCTGCTTGAGGGTCTCCAAGTCAATTCATAAGCATTATAGAGTTTGCATGCATTTTATGAATTTCAGAAAAGTTTCATGAAATACAATAAAACAAAAGAGACTACTTGAGCTTTTCTAAATGTTCCCACTCATTCTGAACATTTTATTTCCCAGGATATGTAACTGCTTTTGAAGGAATTCTAGAAGTCATGTGTTTCAGCATTTTTATTGTTCTCTAACAGATATCTTAATGTCCTGAGTTGATTCAACATTTTAACATTCGCTGGTCACTTTGCTGTGGTGGAGAGTGAGATGCGTAGCTGTGTGCCGTGCATTGTCTAGCTGGTTAGCGTTCACTGCCGTGACATTGTTAAACATTTTCTCCTTTGTTTTGCAGGTAGCTGTAGTAATCACTCTACTGTGAAACATACATTTTAAAGACCCTGATAGATGAGTAATTCCCAAGCAGCTCCAGCAAGAGGCAAGAGCATCAGATGCAGTCTCCTTGGGAGAGGACAGCCATACTTGAGGCGAAATTATGTTCATCACATAATGAATTTGTTCTCTAAATCAATGTTCGGTCTCCTCTTCAGTCCCAACTATGTGCCACACAGAATGATGACGTATGTTGTAGGGAGTTGGCCCATGGACAGTCCCTACTCTCCCACATTTTCACTCTGACTTGTTCCACCTCCTTTTTGAGAAAGATCGGTCTCTTCACTTCCTTTATTGATTTGGATATTAGATTTATATGTCATTGATAATTTGTGTTACATAGGCCTGACCAAATAGCTCAATGGATTGAAGTACCTGTAAGGCACAGAGGCTGGTGGCTCAATCCTTGTGCCTCTCATGCTGGCCCCTCTGCCATGCACGCATAGATGGCTATTGAGCCTGGGCATGGGGGACGCTCACCTGTAATCCCAGCTCTGGGAAGGCTGTCAATGGGCAGATCACTTTGAGTCTGATCTGGTAGCGAGACCCTCAATAACCTGTACACCCTCTCTGCCCCAAAATATGAAGAAATAACAATAAAATAAAATTTGTCTTATCTACTTGGATGCTATATAATACATATATGGTGTATGTAACATGTACACCATGATTGGAGCATACATATTTATGACTATTGCCTTTCAATCAACATTCTTGGTTTGAAGTTCAGAGTATTTGTGAACAGGGTGGCTGCCCTTGCTTTTTTTCTGACGTCGTCAGGCATGTAGTTTTGATCTCCATCCTTTGACTTTCAACCTATGTATTAATTTGAGTTCAATGTACATCAGATATAAAGCAAACTGTTGTTTTGTTTCTTAATCCACTCTGCCGGAAGTCACCTCCCCATGGCTGCATGAGGCTTGGGGCGGACCACAGGACACAATCCCTAGCTTCTATCACGCTATGTTCCCACTCTACTGTGTCTGCCCTCAGTTCAATTGTCTTTCCTGCTTGGAGATTGTTTTCTTTGTTTTTGTTGGGATTGTGGTCGTTTTTATCATTGTGTACAATATATTTCATTCTCTTTGCCATGCTGATTCTGATGGCTGTAGATTCCTTGAGCTGTTCTTTGTCACTGTGGATTCTCATTTTCTAATAATATTTACATATATTTTGCATAGCTCATATACTTGCTGTGTATGCTGTTGTCTTTTAAGACTTGAACTATTGTTCTGCAAGGACGTTTTGGCTTGAAACTTTGTGTGAGTAATTCACCGATGATTCTAATGGGATTTCTTTTGTAACTCATTTATTTTTTTCTCTGACCGCCTTGAATATTGCTTGTGCTTCACTTTGGGGGTTTTGTTTATTGTAAGCTGTGTGCGGATAGCCTTTGGCCCTGGCTGTTTCCAGGTTTATGCCTCACTTAACTTTACAGCGGATTTTGTTTCTATGTTTGGCAAATTTTGTGCTCCACCTTCTGCAAATACTCCTCTCGCATCATTTGTGTTGACTCTTGCTTTTACCTTGACACCTGTGAAAGTATATTGTTCTTCTCGTATCACAGTGCGCATTTGAGTTTGTGTGTCCTTCTTCTTTGTTATTTCCTGAAGGTCTTTCCCTCTGTGATTGGTTGCCAAGTGCTGTCTTCAAGGCCATAAAGTCATTCTCAATTTTATTAAAATGATCTTGTCAGTATTCAAATGAATTGCTAATTCCATGCATATCTGTGCCAATCTGTTTTGTGCATTTAAAGTTTTTCCATATAATTATCTATGGTTTCCATATTTTTTCTATAATTTTTGTGGTCCTCTGTTTTTATCTTTGTCTTCTTCAGATATGCTGAGCAGTTCCTTCATTCCAGTTGCCATTTCTTCTTTTACCTGAGAGGTTATGGAAAGTCTCCTTTCCTCTGTAGCCTCCTGGCTCTGTGATTTTTCTTCAGTGGCTGTCACTGCAGAAAGTACAGGTGTGGGTCTTCAGATTTCTTGTACATTGATCTCTTGTTGTATTACTTTGCCTAGCTTGAAAGTCTAAGGTTATGCTTTCTGTCTTCATCTTTACATTCTCTTTTTCTAACAATATTTTGTTGTCTCTGACACTCTTTGTGTTTTTAGACTAGGTAAATATAGCTCTTACATCAAGGTCTCTTTAGTAAAAGTGACTTCTTCGGAGATGACTTATATGTGTAGAAGATTCCTGGTTTGTGCTGGTTCCCAGAAACCACCTTCCAAGTTAGTTATCAATGAGAGGTTGGCATCTGGTTTGCTGTGTCCCTAGTCTTTTTGATCTACAGCTGTGTCAAATTAATTAGCTCAGAGCTTCCCAGTATTAAAATGCAGTAGACATTCTATCTTGCCTACAATAGTGTAGTTATCATTGTGACATCAAGCACAGTTTAGAAACAGAGAAACAGAGATAACTTTGTATTTTCTTATTTAATCCAACTACACAAATTCTAGGGTTATAGAACAGCTCTCAGGATGAATGAGGAGTCTCTCCTTGGTAGAGTGGATTCTCAAGGTGTCAGGGAAATTCAGAGAGGCCGTGTGTAAAATCAAGATAACTGGAAATGCGCAGTCTAGGCTGGAGGACAAATGATGTTCATAAAATATTTGCAAAAGAAGAGAATTTGGAAGAAAAGAATGAAATATTTTTTAAGGGACGGTGTCAAATTTTTCTCTGGGTTGGGGGATGGGATTAAGAAAAGAAATAAAAAGCAAAGAATTTAGAAACAAAGGAAAGGAAAAAAAAGGTAAAATAAAAACAAAGATACATCATGCAGTGTATAAATATAAAAAGAAAATGCACATCTCACCCTCGTGTTGCTGCTCTGAGTCTCTTGTCCCTAATCACAGTGTGTATGTTCACCTAATATTTCGTACATAGGTGGTCATATTTTGGACTTGTCCATTTTCCTGGCATCCGCTGGCATCATGTGCTTGCTGTTCCAGAATCCACATTTGTCCTGGCACCTCAGTGTAGAAGAACGAGGCCACCACTGCTGTCCTAAGTGGTTCTTGTATGAAACATTCTTTAATATTTAAACGCAATATTAGTTAGGCATCAGCTATATTATAATAATGTCTGTTGAGCAACAGAAAATACATTTTTTTTTTTTTACAGTTGTGAACAGGATTTACCTAGTGGTTTGTGGTAGAGAAAAAACAGATGAATGTTGTTCTCAGACATTTAAATTAATTTTCCATAGTTGAATTTCAGTGGATATGCTAATTATCCTGACTTAGGGTGATGGTATAGCAACTAAAATGTTTATTTAGATTTTCCGAACTTGAACTCATAATGAGTTGCATAATGTGTTCTCCTATCCCTGCATCCTCGTGGGAGGATTGCAGTTAATATGCACGCATCACACGCTTCAGCTCATGTGTTCATCTGATACGAGGTTGGCTCACAACAGAGACTGTAAATGTCACTGCGCTTCAGTCTGTTGTCTTGACTGTGCAATATTGACTTGTTCCTTTCAAACTTGAAGACAAGACAGATCATTTTGCCAGACAGGTGTATTGTTCCTGAAGTTTATAAACTATTACAGCACACTGAAATGGAATTGGGGATTGAACTCAGGACCTTGCCCTTGCCAGGCAAGCGCTTATTCTACTGAGCTATCACCCTGTCCCATGATAACCCAATTTTCTTACACTTCATATTCAACTATGTCCTTGCTGACATAGTTGAATCCTTTAGTTCTATGTGTTTATTTTGTTCTCTGTACATTTTCTCGCAGTTTTTGTCCTAGAGATGAAATAATTTAAATCTCAGGGAGCTCATTACTAAACTTGTGAAATGCATCTTTTTTTTTTCTACCTACTAATTTCCTGACTTTCCATAACCACTTGTCCCATGATCAATACTATGCCGTTATCTCCCAGAATACATGCTGTGGTACCTTAAATTCAGAGGAATTATAATTAGGCATCAGATTAATTATTTCATTCTCTTTTTTGTGTATCTGCATCTACAACTACACAAACAGTGGTGTGTACACTTTAACCATACACAACAGGTAATGCGTGTTGCACCTGTGTGTAACTCATCTACGTTACGTATGTTCCAATGACGGTCTATGAAGCTAAGCATTCGCCTTTGGCCCAGACATACAGCAAAACTTCAGGGCACTGATTAAGGAACGAGACAGCTTATTTTGCATCATTATTCTTTCATCATTTTGTCATACATGTGGTTCTAAAATTTATGATTCTATTTATTTCTCTATGGGATGATTGATTGATTGATTGGTTGGTTGGCCAGCTCACCCTCCTGAAGGGTGCGGGGCTTGTGCAGCTTCTGGTGCCACAGATTGAAACGCGGTCCCCTGTGGTCGCCTTAGCATCACCAGGCAGGCACGTTAGAACCCTGAGCCTTCTCACCAGATCTCAGAGCTTACATGATTATTAGACCTGGCTGGTTCAGATAAACAGAACATTATCTTGTTGCGAGACTGTATTTCAGAGGTCTAGGAGTTGAACCATCGCTGCTATGTTAATCTTTCTTTTTAAGTTTACATTTTCTTGATATTCTTTATTTCTGTGTTTCTGTACATCAAAAATTTAGCCTATGAGTCCTCACCTTAAGTATCCTAATGTGCTCATGCTGCAAGGTTCTGAAAATTCAGCGTGAAATGCTTCCTAAGGAGGCACAGTGACTCTTCTGTAAATGTCTAGCTTCTGGTAACTGTGCCATTCTAATGTGGCCAAAGCGAGGTGATCATGTTTAATTACAATAATTAAGTGTACACACATGTGAGTGGTAGGTGCATATTTTGGATTGCTATTCAGTATCAGTAATCAAAGTATAATAGATAGTATTTCCGATGATGAAATATTTCTAGTATATTGCATAATCTGTCATGCGTGAGAACGTCAATTGTTGAGAGGCAGTGAAACATTTCCTGATTCTAATCTCTGTAGTAAGATAAAACACAAACAGCCCATCACTGCCAAAGAGGACATAAGGGAGATTTAGTACTGAAGGTCAGGGATGAGTACCTGGTTCATTAAGGGTTACGCCAGGGCACCAGGACTATAAAGGAGGCATCAGCTCAGATGCCATTCAGCGTCTCTGTCCTCTGATCTTCTCTTCTACATTAAAAGAAGCTCCACCAAGATGAAGATCGTGCTGCTGGGTCTTGCTTTTGGGTTCGCTTGTGCTCGACCTGTTGCTCAGTCTAAGGTAGTGGGGATAAACTTCTCTTAAATAATAAACTCTCTCTCTCTCTCTCTCTCTCTCTCTCTCTCTCTCTCTCTCTCTCTCTGTCTCTCTCTCTCAGTCTCTCTCTCTTCTTCCCTGATTCTGTCTCTGTCTATATCTATCTCTTGTATCAATATTATTTTCTGTCACTGAGTCAAACTGCACAGTCTGTTTTCTAGCTATGTTTGCATTCCTAGAACTGGATTTAAATCTTCCAAGTCTTTCAAATTTGGCTTTCCATAAGGTTAGTCTCAAACCCTAAGCGTAATCCTAACTGTAACATTTGCACTGAATGATAGCACGTGATTTGTCTCATTTGGGTGAAAAGAAGCAGTGGGAATAATTGTGATGATTATAGATTTGAATGAGCGAAAATCCACCTGCCTTTCTGATGAGTCCTTTCCTTTCTAGATCAACGGAGATTGGCGCAGCATTGCCGTAGCAGCTATAAATAAGAAAAGGTGGACGTCAATGGCCGTCTTAGAGTCTCCCTCCGCCCCCTCGTTTGCCTTGATGGAGCAGGCTGTAATGGCCTCTTTATCAGATTTTATACCATGTCAGCAAAACTTCACTCAAAACCGAGAACAAAGTCTCCCAACAAACGTTGCTATAATACCTAGGGTCTAGCATAAAAAGAAAGAGAGAGGAAGAAAAAAAGATGGCCTACAAATTTCTGCTGCTACTGTGGGGTTAGAGACTGCAAGTCTGAACCCCTTCTGGGAATGTAGATAGGGCTTTTTTTATGTCTACATCCATGGGTCTGGCCGCAGGCCTGTCAATATCTTTCTGTCTTTTGCAATCTGTGCCTGTTTGAATGTGATCTTTTGTCATTGTCACATGACTGGGAAGAGTCTGGAGAGTTGCCCAGAAAACACTGCTTCCTCATCAAAGGCAGCAGCAATCTTAGTTTTGTTTTTGTTTGTTCATTTTGCTTTTTTGGCGGGACCGGGGTGCAAACTCACGACCTTGCGCTTGCCAGGCAGGCGCTTGCGCCACGGAGTCATCTCCCCCGCCCCTGCAGCAGCAATGTTAGAAGACAGAAAAGAAGTTAGAGTAGGCCGAGGTACAGCAGCATGTTTATGTTCAAGACTGCTTGGACAAATCTCTTTGTCTTGATAGACTGTGCACTCTGGACCCCTCCATGGCCAAATGAAAAGACTTGGAGAACTTTCTGATGGATGCTAAGGAGGTGGTAGGTGAAAGGCCATGAGGGATACTGGTCAGTGAGCTTGCCAGGCAGGAGAACTGTCATGAAGCTTCCACCCAACAAGACTGAAAGCCAGCTGAGCTGTTCTGCAGCAGAGTGTGAGACTCCAGTATGAAGCAAAACTTAAAGGAGACGGTGAATTTGCGCATGTCTAGTTTGGTATACATCTTTCTTGTTCGTTTGTTTTTGAGACAGGGTCTCGCTGTGCAGCTCAGGCTGGCCTTGAGCTCACTTTGATAGCCCAGGCTGGTCTCAAACTCACGTTGATCCTCTTGCCTCAGACTCTCAAGTGTTGGGATTACAAGCATGTACCACCATGATTGTCTCTCTGGTTTGGTATATATCATGAATATTACGAGAGGGAGGTAAAGTGAGGCTGAGAAATAAGAAATGCTTTTGTTTTTTTTTTCAGTACGGAGGAGGTCAGCACCGGATTTGCAGTCAAGGCAACAGAGCAAGAAAACGGAGATTATTTTGCAAAATGTAAGTTGCTAACCTGATAGCATTGTAGAAAAAAAATCAAATCACTGGAGTTTGGCCAGTCACACATGGTTTTCATCAGACTGCATCTCTTAAAAGATTTATGTATTAGCCACGTTTTAATTCTGAATAAGTTTTATTTGAAAACAAACTGTTTTCTTCCCAGTCAGGTAGGAAAATAGCATGAGAATTTGATTTGATCATTTCAGTCACATGTCACTTCTACTCCATGACTTGACGACAGATGAGGTACAAGGAGAGTTCAAAGTTAATATGAAACAGTTCATTTAAATATGAGGAAAGCTTCATCACAATGCAAGACCCACTGCCGTTGTTTCCCCTCAGAACCAATGTGTAGATGTCTGGGGTCTGCAAGAGTTTCCCCTATGATTTGTTTAACAGCCTTGAGAAACCCAGTGGAACTCTGGGAAAATATAGATTCCTACATCTTCAATGCTAACAAATGGTTGTCAAGGGTGCGTCACAGAGTACCTGGGGATTGTGTTCAAGAAATACCACGGGGGATTAAGTTATCGC
>PVKN010038211.1:0-11090 GCA_004027915.1 Capromys pilorides
ACTTTGATAAGAATCTCATCATCTTTAATCTCCATCAGGGTTATTTTCTGACCTTTTCCCAATGTTTTGAAACTTATTTTGCAGTAGAATCATTAGTTTTACTAAATATTTTTATGTGGATGTCATATGATTATTGTTTTTGGAAGGCCTATCATGCATAAAATGCCTAAAATGCCTTCCCCTCTTTTTACCCACTTACTATCTTTCGCCTATTTTCATATTAGAGGAAATCCAGAATCAAACACATCAGAGGTCTTTTTCAGAATTACTCAGGCAAGATCTGAGGTTTGACTAAAAATCTTTAATATCTCTTTCAGGGCTTTTCCCACCATATCCATCTGCTTGTACACTACAGCTACACAGAGTCATGTGAGTGGCACTCAATGAACTACAGCTATCATGTGATAAAACCACACACTCATCTTGGTTTTAATCTCAATTACTCTTCTGTTATTGCTAGGACAAATAACCAGCAGCCAAAATGAAGCAAGAAAAGGTTTATTTAGCTTACAGTCAGTTCAAGTTTCAGTCCATAGTCAGTTGGGTCCAAGGCAGAGTGGCACATGGCAGAGAATGGCCTTTCACGGAAGTGGCAAAGAGCAGAGAGCAAAAGGGTGGCAGCAGCTCAGGCAGCTACCGGGCATCTCCCCCCTCCTTACATTGTAATACAGAGAATCTGCCCAAGGGCACTCACACTTGTAATCCCAGCCTTGGATCAATAATCAATCACAAACTCCAAAAGCCACCCCATGACTGCATGAGGCTTTGGGGATACAACCAGACTCAAACCATAACATTCTACTCTGAGCCCCTAAAGACTCTTGCATATCCCTTTATGTAAAAGGCCTTTCAGTCTATCTCTAAGAGTTGCCAAAGTCTTACAGTTTCAGCATTGGCAAAAGTCCAAGTCCCAAGTCTTCTCCAAGATCTATATCAAACTAACCTATACAAATGAAGGATTAAACATTTCCAATATTTAAGGGCACAAAAACAACAATACCATTCCAAAAGGTACAAACAAGGGAATACAAAGCACTAGGCCAAAGCAAATTCAATATTCAGCAGGGCAAACATTAAAACCTATAATTCCATGTAGAACATCTGAAGCAATTTGTGGTGAGTAGTTATGAGCTTCAAAGCCCTTACATGGCTCTGCCCCAATGTTTGCACTTTTGGTGGTAGCTCACATGGCTTCTCTATTTTTCTGGCTTTAATCCCTCCTGGCAGTTTCCCTTAGATGATCCATGTTCCAGGCTTTTACAAATTTCTGGGGCTTTCACAGCATGTTAAGCTTCTCACTCTCTGCTTCACACACTGGGGCACACTGCTTGGCCTTTCAGGCCTTCTGAAGTCTAGATGGAGATATCTCTAGACTCAGAATTCTTACATTCTGCCTGCACCTAATTCCAATGCCATGTGGATGATGCTAATGTCTACTGCCAGTTGGTGAAGTAGCCAGATTTTTCTCTCTCTTGGCTGTAGGGGTCAAGTGCCTGGATCACTGAGCACTCTGACTCTGATTCCAAGGAATAAACTTTCCATACTAGTGCCATTCTGGAACCTAGTGTGACCACCTGGGTTTTGCCTTAAGGAAAAATCCTTTGCCCTTGCGATTCTGAGGCTGCAAAGGGTGGAGACCTGCTGCCTCTTGAGATGTCCTCAGACCATGTTTTCCATTCTCTTGTTTCTTTTCAGCAATGGAGATCCTCTCACCTTTATCTTTGCATTTCACAGCTTTATTGGAGCTTCCTTTCTGGTCAAACTAACAACATTTTAAATCATCTTGCTAGAGTCCTTTTCTTGATTTTCAATATAAATCTGACTAAAAGCCCCCAACAACAGCCATGCCACTGCCTCAGTATTCGACTGTGTTGAGATTTTCTTTGCCAGATTAGTCTACCAAGCTTAATCTGAGTCTCAGGAAAAAATCTCTGAACACAAGGAAAGTTCAGACAAACTTTCTGCCAAGCCATAACATACATCATCCAGAGTCGAACAACTAGTACAGTCCTTCTTCCCAGAAGAAACCTACCTAGCCTGATTTTTCACAGGCAGAATTTCAGGTTTTCTGAATTCTGACGAGAGTCTCCCATATAGAACAGCTGAAGATGTTCCAGTACTTCTCTTGTAGATGACATCTCCAAACCTTTCCTGTCTCTTCCCTTAAGTCATTCCCAAAAGCTTATAATCCACGTGGTCAGCTAGTCACAACAACGACTCCACTCCTCCGATTCCAAATTCTGCCTCCATTACTTTTCTCTTAATATGGGAACAAAATACCTTACAATAAAAATGAGGGAAGGAAAAGTTTCAGTGGTGGTTTTAAGCCTGCTGTAAGTGGCAGATTCTCAGGCAGAGAGGCACATAGCAGCAGAAAGCAACCTTTCATGGCAGCAGCAAAGAACAAGAGAGCAAAAGAAGTCACAGCAGCTCAGGCAGCCAGCTAGCCTCTCTCCCCTTCTTAAATTGTAATGCAGAGTATCCTCCCTAGGCCACTCACACACACAATCCCAGCCTTGGATCAAGAATCAATCACCAACTCCAGAAGCTGCCCTATGATTGCATGAGACTTTGGAGGATCAACTACACACAAACCATAACAGTTTTAAAGGCAGGTTAACTCTTTTGGTTACACTCATATCTCTCAGGATATTTAGTAGAAGATTCCTTATAATAACTAAGGCTTGGAAAATAATGTTGATCAATGAGGGATTAGTCACTTGAATTGGGGTACTACCACACAGTGGCATCTAGAATTTTTATAAAGATTATAATGTAATCATACTTTTATTGAAATAAAGATATTTTCAAGTCATATGAGATAATGAATACAGGTTATGAACCATGTTTTCAGTATAAAATCATCTAAGACAATAGGTAGCAACTGCTGTTGCTGAGGCAAGAGGATTGTGGAGTTGGAGACAAACATGGACTATGCATGTAGTGAGCTCAAGGTCAGCCTGAAACACATAGTCTTAGAAAAAAACCTTCATATGTAGATTTGTTTGTAAATGTGAATGCATGTGTGTTTGTGTGTAGAATCCTACATGCCAAAATGCCAATACATGATATTTTGAGTGTAGTACCACACATAATGTTAAATGTTCTTATTTTTCTTATACTGTTCAAAATTTGATTGAGTGTGTGTGGCATTAAAATTTAGAAGGAAACCACGAAATTATGTTTTTACTTATAACAAATCATTAGACTCATTTTCTTTTAATACAAGTTCCATTTTGTTTTGCCTGGTGTTCCACAATCTATGCTAAAGAAGCTCTAGACATGAGCATCTGAGTCCGCTGCAGAAATTTCCTCCAGCCTTTATTTACAGAAAGCTTACTTTTTTCCAGGTCTTGGTTAGTCTACTTCTTACTTTTTTTACATACTGCCTTCCCCACTCTTTTCACACACTGATGTTCTGTATAGTTTTCAAAATTAAACTTTTTCATGAATAATTTAGACATAAGATATTTGGAAGTCATCCTACATGTCATGTTCTTCTACTTCTATAAGATGTCATATAACAGGTGTGGGTACAGGGCCACATTGTTTCACACACAAAGACTTACAGCTGAAGGAAGAAGTAGAAAGTGAAACCTAGGCTGCTGTTTGGTTACTGAGACTGGATCCCTAAGCTTAAGTAGGTCAGATATTTCTGTTACTGTCCTAGTTGCAATTATCCCAAAGAGAGGAATCTTTTGATCACTGGCATATCTCCAGAATTTGGTCCAATGTCTAGCACATAGAAGGTGCTCAATGTATATCTGCTGAGTGAATTAATAAGTGAATGAGAGGTAAAGTGAATTGCTGACATCACAAATAGAGCTCAAGCACAGGGCGCTTTGAAATAGATCAACTTGAGTAGAGGCCACCAGAGGAAACAAATAAGTAAAGGACCATCAGGGCTCACAGCTCCTAGCCTTTGGAACACAGCCCCAAGGATCTTCAGACCCATAGCTTCCAGCTGCTGCCTAAGCAGCTCCATGCTTCCTCATGCAGTGACCTGGGAACAAGGGGCTCCAGCTCTGGCTGAATGTGTTCATGCAGTGCATGCCATCCTTGCTAAAATATTTCATCTCCTTGGCCCCATCAGCTCATATCAAATCACAGTTACACAAGTGATGCATTCTTTTCCTCTCTCACCCCTATGATTTTTATGTAAGGAGATTAGACAAGAGGGAAAATAATGTTGCATCCAGAATCATTTTATGTGTTTGTTTTTGTACATTAAAAGAACTGATCTGAAGGTTTTCATGTATTACTTGACACTGCAGTATATTTTTCTGTGTACCATGATGAGGGTGCTAAGAGATGAACTGGGATGAGCAAGGCTGAATTCATGCCACTGTGACCATTCTTAAGATGAGCATTTCATTTTTTATTGTCATCTTTGTGAGTCAATAAGAAGCACTTCAGCACCAACAGCTCAGATCTGTTTTTTCCTGTGCCCAAGTAAACATGGAAAAATATATAGAATTGCTCTCAGAGGTTACTAAGAAATTAATCTGGCTGCTCTAATCTCCAGACTGGGTGTAAGAAATGTTTCAGCAGCGATTGAACGGGACACTTTGTTATAGAGATATTTGGGAAACAACAATGTTAGTGCTTTTATTTCTTTATTTTTTTTATTTTTTATTTATTTATTTATTTATTTATTATTTTTTATTTTTTATTTATTTATTTATTTATTTTATTTTTTATTTTTTATTTATTTATTTTTTTTTTCTTTAGCAGCACTTAATTACCTGGTGGGTGGGGGAAAGCCAAGAAAGAGGGCCATGAGTATTGCTGAATGTATATGGACTGCATTCCAGGTGAGGAGTGTTGGGATACCTACTATCAAATAACATTCCCAGGTGTGATTATTTTCATTTAAGGAGTGGATTCTAAGGCTCAGAGATGTGTCCTGGACTGGTTCTAGCAGGAGAGAGTCCATGAAGGCACAGAAGACAGATGTTGCCTGCATCTCATCTCTTGACACCTGAGCACTACTGATTGGGTACTGCTCCCGGCGTGCAACATTCTGACTTCAGCATGAGCACTAAGTTATTGTTGGAGACACTGGAAAATAAGGTCAAGCTCCTTTGACATGAAAAAGTGGTAGTTATGAATATCTGAACTGTAGCAACAAACTTAATGATAAATAAGACTATGAGTAAAATGGTCTAGGCTAAAAGCAAAGTACTGGAATCCAGAGTGAAATGTAGACCAAGTAAGTAATCTCTCTGTCCTCGCAAGGGAAAATAACCAAAGTATCAGTTAATTCAAGCTGTGAACACATCGGTTCAATTAAAATACAAAGAAAATCAATAGCTTATGGCTAGCTATTGCAGGCAAAACAATTTATTATCTGCAGTTTTTTTTTCTTTTCATCTATCAGGTATACCATTATACCCAAATAAACAAATTATCTTGCCCCTCTTTGTCTATTCAGCACATAACTGTCATGCACTGACTGCAGCTTGTTCCTTTGGGCACCCAGGCCCTGCACACAGGGTGCCTTCCTTCTTGTGACTCTGCTCTTTCACTTGCTTTCCTCTGACAGGTTGCACTGAGGAAGAGAGTTTTAAAGTAATTTCTGGAGGAGCAGAAATTTGAAAAATAACTTACAGTCTATCACTAAAATTTTAAAATCCTGTCTAATAAATAATCAATAGACAATTTCACTGAATTCCCTCCCGCCCTCTCTCCTTGACTTCTTTCCTTTCCTTTCCTTTCCTTTCCTTTCCTTTCCTTTCCTTTCCTTTCCTTTCCTTTCCTTTCCTTTCCTTTCTTTTCCTTTCCTTTCTTTTCCTTTCCTTTCCTTTCCTTTCCTTTCCTTTCCTTTCTTTTCCTTTCCTTCTTTCCTTTCCTTTCCTTCCCTGTCTTTTCCTGGTGCTTGGAATTCAAGTATGGTCATTGAGAGATGAAACCTCCTACCTGGTAATAAGTTGATGGCTGCCACCAAAGAATTGCAATGGTCCCTCTCTAATTCTAAAGTTTTCATATAACTTCCAAGTGACTCCTGCCCATCATAGAGTGAGAGCATTCCTTTATGGGTTCCCAAAGTAGATAGTTTCTTCAGACTTTCCTTAGTGAACAATAAATTGTTCAGTTCCAAGCTGGGGAAAAACTAGATGTACCTGGAGCCAGTTTCATAAGGGACAGGCGAATGTGTTTGGATGGCCTCTGGGAACAGAACTATATTTTCCCTTTTCATTGTTATTTAATTATATCTTCTTACTTTGCAATGTTTTTAAATATGGTTTTATGCTTTATTTCTCCAAAAAACTTTAGGATAATTTATATTCTCAGATGGGGACAACCCCATATCCTAGTGACTCCCTGAGAGTACCTAGGAAAAAGTCAAAGAACAAGTGAGTGATTTGGGGCAGGGTATGGTTTCACATGCCTATAATCCTAGCACTTGGGAGGCTGAGCCAGGAGGATCATTGTGAGTTTGAGACCAGCCTGAACTACAAAATGAGCTCAAGGCCAGTCTGAAGTGCATGGTGAGACCCTGCGTCAAAAATACAAAATAATTCTCACAATGCAGGACTATGTAAAATATATTAGATGAACCCATTTAAAAGGTTGCTCTGCCTACATCTTATATCTTTCACATTACAATGTATGTTTATAATTTTAATATGCTATATATTTATTGGTTTTTAATAAAGTTAATGAGGAAAAAAGAAGTCTGCCACCTGTGAACCCAGGTGCCTCCACTCTACCCATTCAACATTCCCAAGCCCACATGGTGACATGTGAAACTACTGCCCCAGGGCTTCTTTTGTGTACCCACCCCCAGAGCTGCACAAAGTTGGAAGCGAAGGAAAGGCAGGGGAACCACAGATTGAACCAGATCCTCTGTGTGTGTGTGTGTGTGTGTGTGTGTGTGTGTGTGTGTGTGTGTGTCTGGGGTCTTTCTAGGGATGGGTCATAAAAAGAAAAAAAGACAAATGAAAACAAAAAATAATTGAGCAATTTCACTTGCTTTTAGCACATACCAAGTCAAGGAGGTTCTTACTGTCTCTAACTCTGGACAGGTGAAGTCCAAACAGAGAAGCAAGTGAAAATCCAACTATGCTTGTGAAGCTTTCTGTGTTTTCCTAAAACTTTCATGCTACTTAAGGACAGAATGGCAGGAGATGTGGAATTTTCTACCACTTCACACTGCACCTACTGCAACAAATTGAGTTAGTGTTGTTTCCATATTTAACCCTGGAAAATTATTGACAGCTCAATTCTTCATGATTTTGTACTTTGGTTTGATTTATAGTCCAATCTTTCCAGAGTTTAAAGCAATTATTTAATTCTCTTTACTTCAGCAAACATTTCTTGGGTTCATTATTCTCTCATGGAAAGCAAATTAGTTGTGTGCATATTTACTTTATTTGCAAGTAGTTGCATGGTGCTTATCATTTGCCAAAATTTGTTGTCTTTTACAAATGTAATTCATTTAATTTGCAACAACTCTGAGAGGTAACCAGTACAATTATTACTGTGATATAAATGGGACACTGAGCCTCTTGCTCTGGTCTGTACAGCTACCAAGCAGCAAAGCTGGGATTCAGTTTCAGACAGGAAATTCTATACTATGTTTTTTTAATTTCATTTAATTGGAAAATTCTTTTTCAACATAGTAGTAAGCCTATCAGTGACATTTCTTTCCTTTAATATATAAATCAATGTTTCCAAAGGCATCAAAGGAGATGAGAAACTAGTTTTTCTAATTTATGATAAGATAGTTCTAATTAATTGGTGTTGAATCAGAAAAAAATTATAACTATAATTTATTCGATTCTTCAAATAATTTCATGAATTTTTGGATTTTGAGTGTAAATAGTTACATTGCTTACAGAAAACTTAGATATGAGCTCCTTATTTCCTCATTCCCTATTCTGAACTTCCTTACATCATCTTATTTTTAAGGACGTTTATTTTTCCAGAGCACTCCCATATTCTCAGTGTCATTCCCAGGAGACTAACTTGTGCTTTCTCTTATTTTTATAAATCATGTTTGCACACAATCATATTCCAGGTGTTTTGGAACATTAATTCTGCAGCATAAAAATTCCAGTCCTATAAGGTACAGATCTATAATATTTTCTGTAAATTATTGGCACATTGTCCTCTTTAGTTGATCTTTTTTTTAATTTATTACTTTTTAATAAGAGATAACAATATGATAGTTTCAAAACCATTAGTAGTACATTTGCAATAATTGACAGATTGCCTATTGTTGACCCCATAGTATTATGTAAAGCACAGGGTATAGACATGATAAATTTTCTAATTGATATTGGCAAGGAAAGAAAAAATTTTCTTCTCTTTGAACTGAGAGGAAGTAGTTGTATACATAGTACAATGTTCCATAATTGAAGTGGGTTGCTGGTGAAACTGGCAATGTTGAAGGCTGTTGACTTAAGCCACTTACAGCTCATCATACTAATCTAGCTCTGTGTTTTATGCCTCATAATTAAACTTTTCTGCTGGGTGATCAAGGGCAAGTTAAAGCAAGACTTACATAACAAAACTTTCATCTTTTGTATTTTCCAGGGTCAAATCTCCTCAGAATTAACTTTGGAACCATGTACAGTGCTTTACAGAACTGTTGTCAGTGTTAGCCATCAGGAAGAGTTACGGCCATTGCTTGACCAGTTTACTCTCTGTGAAAGCCTGAGAGAATGTTTTCTCCCTAGGTGACTCTCCCTAGACACACTATACTTCATTTATCCCTTTCGTCTGTGGTCCCATAATCTCCTTGAACAGCACAGGTTCTCCTACGTCTTGAGTCCTCACTGATCTTGAAGGGATAGAGTCAAAACGATGACTATCCTCAGAGCCCTAACTTCTCCAACTTTTGGTCTATTAACTTACATTCTCAACCCTCCAGCAGAGAAGCTTCGTGATATTATTACTCTATAACATAGGTAATTGAGCTTAACATCACTGTCTATCTGAATATCAAGCATCTTAGACTTAGCTTGAAATTGGTATTTTCTTTCAATCATTGATATTCAAATAAATCTCTATAGAATGTGATAAAAGCAGTTGCACATTTTTACACAGACATTTAGAAATACAAGGATGTACAAAATTGTAGCCTGTCAAGCTTACGGTATTTTGCCTAGTTTCTTATTCTCAATTAATACCCTTTCTTTGTCTTTTTGTTAACCAACCATTTACTTGAGAGTATAGCAGTAACTGATTTTACATTAGAAGCAGTACGCATCTAAAAGTCCAGAATAACATGCATTCCAAGCACAGTTTTAGTGTTGCATGTTGCTATCATCAATGTGAGAAACCATTTGAAGCTTCTTGGGATCGGTATCTAATCCATCCTGTGTACATAAGTGCATGGTTTTGCTCCTGCTATGTTTCCTCTCTTTTCTGCTTCTAGCCATTTCATTGTTTAATTCACAAGTCTTTGATTTCCATTCAGCTGTGTTATGCCTTTCCATTTTTATTTCTTCTTTAGATTTCTTAGACTAGGGAGACTATGCGATATTTACAAATGTAGGTTTGGTTTATTTCACTTATGAGTATATGTTCAATATATGTCCATTTATATATGAAGTCTTCCAGTTTATTATTCTTCATAGCTGAGTAATATTCCATTGTATAAAAATATCACATTTTTCCAACCATTCTTCAAATGATGGGTATTTTGGTTGTTTCCAAGATTTGGCTATTACCAAATTGGGCTGCTATAAACATAGGTGCACAGATATCACTATGGTATGATGTTTTCAGTTCTTCTGGGAAAATTCCTAGTAAGGGGATAGCTGGATTGAATGGGATTTCCAGTTCTACTTTTTTAAGGAGCCTCCACACCACTTTCCATAATGGTTGCACCAATCTGCATTCCCACCAGCAGTGGAGAAGAGTTCATTTTTCCCCACAGTCTCTCCAACATTTGTTATTGGTTGATTTCTTTATAGTAGCCATTCTTTCTCGGGTGAGATGGTATCTAAGAGTTGTTTTAATTTGCATTTCACAAATAGCTAGTGATATGGAGCATTTCTTCATGTATTTCTAGGCTTGCTGAATTTCTTTCTCTGAGAAGTGTGTGTTCATCTGAGATGCCCATTTTCTGGATTGGGTCTTTGAATTTTTGGACTCTAATGGTTTTCAGTTCTTTATAAATTTTAGATGGAAGACCCTTGTCTGAACACTTATTAGTTAAAATCTTTTGGAAGTTTGTGGGTTGTCTTTTCACTATGTTGGTAATTTCTTTTTATGTGCAAAAACTTCTTAGCCAGAGGATGTCCCATTTGTTGATGCTTTCAAGTGTTAAACGTGCATTTTGGTTTTTGTCCATGAACTTTTTGCATACCCTGATGTCTTCAAGATTTTCTCTCACTTTCTGTTCCAGGAGATTTAAGGTTTCTCTTTTAGTATTTAGACTTTAACCCATTTTGACTTTAGTTTAGTGCATCTTGACTTGGGTCAAGTTTTAGTTTTCGGTATGTGAAGAGCCAGTTTTTCCAGCATCATTTGTTAAAGAGGCTATCTTTCCTCCAGTAAGCATGCTTGGCTCCTTTGTCAAAGATAAGGTGGCTGAGTGTGTTTGTATTTGTTTCTACATCTTCTAATCTATTCCATTGATCCTAAAGTCTATGTTTTTGCCAATACCATGCTGATTTTCTTTCTACTGTAGTTTTGTAGTATAACTTTATTTCAGGAATTTTAATGCCTCCTGTCTTGTCTTTGTTGCCTAGGATTGTCTTTGCAATTCTGTGTCTTTTTTGGTTCCAAATATATTTGAGGAGGGATTTCTCCAGTTCTGTGAGGTATGTTGCTGGTATTTTGATAGGAATTGCATTAAATCTGTATAAAAATTTAGGGAGTATGGCCATCTTTACAACATTAGTTCTTCCTATCCAGGAGCAGGGAATATCTTTCCATTTTCTGAAATCTTATAGGATCACTTTTTTCAGAGTACTGTAGTTTTCATTAAAATGTCTTTTACTTCCTTAGTTAGGCTAATTCCTAAGTATTTCATTTTCTTCAGTACTATCATAAAAGTTACTGTTTCTCTAATTACTCTCTCAGCATGTTTGTTATCTCTGTAGATGAATGCCATTGACTTTTGTGTGTTGACT
>PVKN010038212.1:0-10000 GCA_004027915.1 Capromys pilorides
GAGAGGATGAGTTCTCTCTTGACAGGACGGAGAAGAAAGATGCGCCCAGGAAGAGATTTATTTCCACAAGTAAACATAGCCCAGAGTATTTTTCTTCAAAGCCATATTCATTTAGCAGAGCTGAGGAAATCATTTCCCATCATTGTCCCCATGCCATAAGTCACATTCAGGATGTCTTTATTCCAGCCAGATAAGAATCAGGAAAAATGAGCCGGAGAGAATGCGAGATCCTCTGCAGCCTGAGGGCGGAGAGCCGAGAGCTGAGCAGAATGAGCTCGCCCTTAGTTCCCTGCAACAATGGCGGCTGCCCTGGCTTTCTGTCAAGATAGAGAGGGGATTCATCACAAGAAGGTGAACGATTCGTGCCCATTATGTTATCCACATCATTGATTTATTTATTACCCTTCAGAGCAAATTGCTCTTAAAGTTTTTGAATTTTCTTCAAGACGGGTGAGGGGCAGAGAGGAGAAAATTCCACCACTGGAGTTTTTCAAGAGACACCATCTCCCCACTTCATTTCTGCAGATGACTGATGCTCCTGCTGATGGGAGCGGGGAGGCTCCGGGCTCCCCGTGTGCTCAGTACCCAGGACACTGAGGGCTTTCTGACTGTCCACAGGGTGATCTCGGGCAGAAAACACTTCTCACTGTCCTTGTTCTCGTCACTCAAGTTGTCTTGGGAAAAAAAAAAAAAAGGAAAACAACTCACAGGAAAGAACCAGCAGGGGTGTGGCGGCTCCCACACAAGGTGGCATCAGCTCCTCGGGGGGAGGATCCCACCCACCTTCAGCCTCCACCCCTAGCAGGCTTGGCATCAGGGGAAGCCATCTGACCTGGACCCTCCAAAATACCTGACAGGAAGTGTGTGGTTGGCAGGCTGGGTGGGTTCACACGGTGCAAGATGTAGGATCCCTTCCCAGGCTGCCCCTCTGAGGACAGGGAAAGGATCTGAACCCACTGGACACTACCGGGTGGCCCAACACTGTCCCCTCTGCCCCCACTCACTGCGCAACTGGGCAGGGCCCAGCTCTCCTTATTTCTCTCCACCCCCGCAGCGGTTCTAGTTTGAGGCGGTGTCTAAGCTGTTCCGCTGCTGCCTGGAGATCTGTCTCGGCAGGCGCTGAAGAACACTTTGGTTCTTTGCAGAACTCTGATTTTTGCCCAATTAACCTTTATCTTGTTTGTTGTATTAATTTGCACAGCCTCTGGCTATGAGGAGAAGGAGGTTCCCTTTGCGTTTGCCAGCCCAGCGCCCTGCGTGCCTCTCCCTCCAGCTGAGCCGACCTGCTCTGGAGGCCTCTGATCCCTGTCACCCTGCGCCTGCCTCTGTTCGGTTCCCGCCCCACCCCCAGCTTGCTGAGCACGCCCATCCTGACAGTCCACAAGGACCCACAAAGTCCCTGCTTGGAGCTGCCTGGACTCAAGTCTAGAGATCTGAGGAGACGTGACCCGAACACCCGAAGACTAATTTTCAGGAGTTGCCTCTACCTTTCACTGGAGAGATGCCACCCCAGGTTGCTGGTTGAAATCCCCACCACCGGGCACTCGGATGTCCTTGGCTTGAGGTGGAGCTTGTGCCAGGGAATGCCAGAGGCTGCCAACTCCTCAGAGGCTGGCACAGAGCCAGTGGCTTTGGCCTCAGCCTTCGCGCAATGCAGGGTAAATGCAGGAAGCAGGCTGCTCCCCTCCTACCTAAGAAGCCTGGAGACCTGGGGACAGTGCGACCTGACGTGGGGACTGGCCTAGGCTTCTCTCCCCGAGTCCCAGCACCAGGCCAGAAGCCTCAGCCCCACCACACGGCGTCTCTGTGGGACCGGATCCAGGTCTGATGGGATCAGAGCCTATCCAACCTGGGGAGGGGACTCCTCTGAGAAAAATGAATGCCCAGTTAAAGATAGAAATGTAGGCTTAGAGGCTTGTGTGGGGCCTTCTCAGGCACAGGTGGCCAGGGACCTGCTGCTCCCCAGTCAGCCCTCCTTGAGCTCTCACAATACCCGTGGCTGCCTCTGCACCCAGCATGCTTGTGTTGATATTCCAGGGCGCTGGCCCCGGGGCCGTGGGCCCCACTCAGGTCTCACTTTCTTCCCTGGCTTTGCACTGGCCGAGGTTTGTTCACCCATCTCAAGCACGGGAAAGCTCCAGAGCTAAGATCATTCATTCTCCAGAGGCTGCCCTCTGCGCGCCAACAGCCTCAGCCTTAATATATGGAATGCATTTCACCAGGACCGTGACAGTCATTAGAAATGGGCTATGGGTGTCATTACCCCAGAGACTTCCTGGTGAAGTATGTGTCCTCCGGGGAGCCGAAGGCATTAGAGCGCCCTGAGCCGAATTGGTCAGTCAAAAACGCTGGAGTGCTTTGGCCTTGGGAGGAAATTAAGCCATCTACTGGAGGACAGAAGTTCAGGAGAATGGCTGAAGCAATCTGACATTTCCATAAATTAATGAAATGTGTGTGGTTGGCCTAACTCACTGTGCCACAGCACTGATCTCTCCTCGCTCAGGTCCAGATGGAGACTTCTGGGCTGTGGAAGAGGCAGGAGCCCACGGCCAGCGACACTGGACATGTGTCAAGGGGCCAACTGCATGCCCCTCGAGCAGCAATCTGCCCATGCACACGTGTCATTCCCGGGCCTGGGCTTGGGCCTGGCCCACTGTTGGTGTCCTGCTCGTAGCCTGGTTCGAAGCACGAACGGCATCCCATGGTCTGATCTTGGGCTTCTCTTCCCTCAGGACTGTGGGCTCGGGGAACAGGCAACCCCTGGGCTAATACCCCATCTCAGCACTGCAACGAGCCTGGAGCAGCCTGAGGGAGTGAGGGAGTGACGGGGTGCGTCTGGGGTGCTGTCACTCCACATACCCCAGTCTGTCCCCTCATCTATAAAGGTGGGAAATGATGGCGTCCACTTTACAGGGATCCAGGAGGGATGCCTACCTCATCTCTCCCAGTGCCAGCTGGAGGAGAGGGCATGGCTTGGCGGCTTCTGCCTGCCCTTCCTACCCACCTCCCTCCCTGCCATCTACCTCCAGAAGGCCAGGACAACTTGACCCATGGCCTCTCTGCCTACCAAACTGCCCCTCTCCTCCTCCAGACCCACACACACACACTGACCCTGCCTGCTGTCCCCTCTGGAAACCCTGCTATTGTCTTGCTGAAGAAGTGTGAGGGTGCCCTGGAGCGGCCAAGATCGGGAGCGGTGGGACCTGCCTGGCCCCTTCTTTTCATACCCAGCCGTGGTAGCCACGTTCAGCCCGGCCCCTTGCCCACGCAGCTCACAGCTTCTGGCAAGCAGTGCCCCACCCCCAGCCATGCCTGCGGTTCCCTCCGCACAGAATAAACACTGGCTTTGGTGGCCTGGAAACCTGCTTACGTTTTTTTACTTCTCAGGGGGTGCAGGCTTTGAAGGGATTCTTACCCTGAGTCGCTGATTCTAAAGAAAGGGGAATAAACACTCAGAGCTGTCGGAGCGTCCCACCGGCGTCAGCCCCCTAAGTCCCACCCGGGTCAGCGCCGGAGCTCGCCAGCCAGCAGTGGCAGGGACCAGCCTCTGGCTGCGCAAGGTGTGAGCAACCAGCCCCACCGGATGCCATCTGGGGACATCAGGGTGGCCAGCAGAGCTGTCCTTTGCCAGCTCACGATCCCCAGGACACCCAGCTGGTAGACAGGGGTATCTTTAAAGGACCCGTGAGGCTTCAGAGCCAGCCCTGCAGGTCCGTGGCAGTCGCTTCCTCGGTGGCTAGTGAGAGCCACTGAAGAGCCGTCGCTGGCAACAACTCACCTTTTCCTGTTCTCCGGAGTTCATTGGGGACCCTTTCGGGGTGAGCGGGGTTTGATTGGGGAAGACAATGGCTTGATGACGTTATCGGCACGCGTGAACACGAACCACAGCTGCGAGAAACCACAGCTTCCCGGGGACAGCACTGGCGCTGATCAAGCGCCACGTGATGTGTCCAAAGCAGGGCGGAGTAAAATAGCTCCCGGCGATGTCTTCAGCTGGCAGATCCGCCTGGATTCCACTCCTCTGTTTAATGAGGGTGAGACAGCCAGCGCAGCCCAGTACAAATAACCACTTTAATTAGCAACGTGGCCAAGTCAACGATGCTGACGGGTCAGACTGGCTCCCTTTGTGTTTCTCAGTGACCGGGGCAGAGCACCTGGGTGGAAGGAAGCTGCCCGGACCGGAGGCACAGAGCCCGCTGGAGGACCAGCACCGTAGGCGAGGCCTAACACAGGGCACCCCTGCTGGTCCTCGGCTGCCAGTGCCCAAGTGGCCCGTGAGAGTCCTGTGGTTGCGTGGACCTCCTGGGACAAGGAATTTTGCCTGTGTTAGAAAACCATGGTCCTTTTCCTTCTGCCGTGAACATGGTACCAGGAGAGGAAGCCAAGCACCACATGGGGACTCCCCAGGTGGCCTCAGGCCCTGGGGCCTCGAGACCTGCAACGGCACCCTTCCATCCCATGGAGACCCGGCTGGACCCACGCCCCGTGAGTCGGAGTGGACCAGGAGGGACCACGTTGCTCTGCAGGGGCAGAAGGGGCCTTCTGGCTCCCAGACCGTGCGGTGGAATCCAGACTCCAGCTCTCCTCCTCTTTCCGCAGTCCCCAGACCTGAAACTTCCTGGAATTCTGACAGGCACTGTCTTGGGACCACGGGGCTCACAGCAGACGTTGGGGAGCACATAGGGACAACTAAGGAAGTTGCCTGCCCTCTGTCCCCCAAGCCTTGGGCAGGCCCCAGTGAGCATCCTCCTGTCCTGCTGCCCTCCTTCCTGCAGGGCGGTGCCCCAAGACTTCAGGAAGAGACACCGGAGCTCAATGACATTTTCATTTTCATTTTGTGATTATTTTTATAGCTCATGTATTTTGTTTAACAACTATGTAAGACTGAACTGTGTTCTTCAAAAAAGCTACAGGAGTTTGTTTAGTTAAAAACAAACTAATTTAAATAATGCATAAATTCCCTGGTAGCCTAGGTGACAGGAAGAGACTGACGGCCTCAAGGCCCTGGGTCTGTGCTGGGCCCTGGGCTGGGCCTGCCCCTGGTGCCCCTTGGAGGTGCCAGGTGGCAGGTGGCATTCAGGACAGGGGTAAAGGCTCTCAGTGGGCCCTCAGCTGCTGCCCCCATCTCTGCAGAAGTGGCTTCTGCATTTATCTGCGCTGGTGACAGGACCTCAGCCACTGTCCATCTTCCCCATCCCCGTGAGCTACCACGCTGGGCTCTCTGGCACCAGAAGAGGTGTGGGCTGCAGGTTCCAGGTCCCCACTGCCTCCCTGGGAGAAGACGAGCCCAGCTCGGACCATGCAGCGGGACACAGAGTCAGTGCCCCTGGGTGCGGCTTACTCTGTGTCTCCAGGGGTGCCAGAGCCAGCAGGGAGCAGCAGCAGCTGGCGGTTCTTCAGGTCTGACCCCTGCCACCTGTGTGACCTTGAACTTGAGCACCAAGCTTGATGTTTCTATCTAAAAAGTGGGATGAAAGCTGCTGAGCATGCAGCGTCACGGAAGACACTCGGGGTGCCCTGGAGAGTGCCCTCCACCCTCCATCCCTGCTCTGTGGGCATCCGCAGCCGGCTACCAAGGCGATGGCTCGCTGGACGCCCGCGTCCCTCTAGGAGAAGCCAAGCCAACGAGGCTGGTGCCTCTGAGCTCCCTTCTGCACTGGGTTCCCACGGCTCAGTCACGGCTTCTCTTCCCACTGCGTGCTCGGCAGCCTCCGTGTTCCTTAAACAAGTTGTCACCTCCTGTTGGAGCCGATTCAATGCGATGAGCTCCTCTGTGGTTCTGTAAATATTTAATCCACCAACACTTCATAATCACTGCAGCACAAAATTAGGATGGATCGGAGGATGTTGATTCACCCCGGTTTTCAAAGAAGAAGCTTAATCTTCGCCACGGAAACGTTTCCTGCTATTAGGAGACGAGATGTGAACAAGCCGCTAGGAACACATGCAGGAGCGTGTGTTGTGTTTTGTCTTATGTCACATAAACCCATGAGACACCTACAGCTCTTGGAACCAGCCCAGCCCTGGCTGCAGGGCGGCTCCCGCCCTCGGTGTGGGCTGAGCTGTGCTTCCCTGTTCTCAGGAGCTGCTCTGCCACTGCTCCACGCTCCAGCTTCCTCTTGAGGCCCTTGAGTGAGGGGGACATCCCGGCTGGCCCTACTGACCACACTGTAGGCTGGCTCTGTAGGGCACTCTTCCGGGAAGAAGACTGTCTTCTCAGACTTCGTTGGTCTGAATTTATAGCAACCTCTTGCTACTTAGAGTATAATTTCCAGAGAGGAAAATATACAAGGATGACTTCCCGCTGCAAAATCCCATCCCAGATGCCAGGGCCAGTGTGACAACTCATCCCCACCTGGCCTTGATCTTCCGGTCCCTTACCCATGGCAGGCATCACTAATCGATCACAGCACCATTTCCTGGGATTGGGGTTCCCTCTGTCTTTTCTGCAGCATAGTCCAAGCAGTTACCCCGGAAACGGGACAGGATTTCTTCGGTTAATACATGGCCTCATCAGAAACTTGGCTTCGTCTTGCTCACCCAGCTAAGCCTGGCTGCTACTCAAACTAACATCAAACTGAACCTACTGGCTCAAGACGGAGCTTCCCAGTGAGGATGGCATTGCGCTCAGGGCCACAGGGACTTTCTTACACAGAAGCAAGCCCTACCTAAATGCTACCATTGCTTCCAGGTCATGAGTGACTCTGCTGGACTCAGGAAGGTGTCTGGCAGGTGGTGGTTATGGGGGTCCTGGGGCCCTGGACAGCTGGTTAGGGACGACCTACCCTCTTGTCCTGTCTGGTCTGCTGGCTGCGCATGCTGCACCCTTATTTTATGCAGCCGTGGCCTACGGTTGGTTCGCAGTGAGGAAAGAGTGTTGTTGCTTTTGCTGCTGTGCAGAAAGCGTGTTTTTCAATCATATCTGCTCATAGCAGGCTCTGAGTGCATGGTGTGCGTCCACATCCCGCAGCACGCTCTGTGGGACCACGTGAGAGACCACGGCTGTCTGCCCAGTGCCGGCTTCGGACACCACTCCTGCAGCTCCGGCCGGCAGTGAGGGCTGCACGCTGTTGCCGATGGGCACCATGGGCTGTACCCGGGGCCTGGACACACGGCTGCGCTCTGGGGACCTCTCACCTGGCTGCACCTGGTGGGCAAGGCTGTGGCCCTGTAGGACACTCTGAGGCCCAGCCTGGCCTGTGCACGTTCTCCCAAGGATTCTCAACTTGCCAGGGCTGACGACCTTCAGTAACCCTTAGCATCTCTTCCTTTCCCACATGAAGAATAAAATGCCGAAACACAGACGCTGACAGCACAGGCGTTTATTTCTTACTGTTCTGGGGGCTGCAAGCCCAAGTGGAGGTGCTGCCCGCTGGCGCTCCACAAGGGCTTTCTCCCCAGCTTGCCGAAGACATCCTCTGCTGGGCCGCACAAGGGGCAGAGGTGGGGAGGTCTGGGCTTTTCATTTTCATGAAGACATGCCTCCCATCCCAGGGCCCACACTGGAACCTGATCATCATACCCCTTGGCTTATCTCCGAATTCCACAGAGATCAGGGCCTCTGCTTGGCGTCAGGGCCTGTGCAGGGCGTGAGCACCGACACCCTGCCCCTGGCAGTGCTTGTGGCATCCTGCAGAGCTTCAGAGTGGCAGGCAGGGGAGAGGCCCGGTGAGCTGTGCCCTGCCCCTGAGTGCCCAGTCAGGTTGTGTGACCTCCTCCTGTCTCTGGCTGGGTGTGCAGGAGGAGTCAGCATCCTGGTAACTCCAGTGAGTGACCAGGGTTGCCCGGCCCAGGGCGACCATGCCCTGTGTACCCCTATGCTGTGGGACCCTGGTTCCCGGGGGCCCCTGGCCACAGGCGAATCACGGTGCTCCCTTGGATTGCTGAGTACTTCTGTGTCAGGTGTTGCCCAGAGCGCTGTGCCCCTGAGCCAGGTGAGCCCTTGCATGCCTCACTCTGTGATGGAGGTGCTGGCACTTCCTTCTCCTCAGGATGAAGCCATGGATGCCAGCTGGGGTGCCCAGGGTTAGAGCCCAGCCTGCCCCTCCCAGTCTGGTCGTGCTGTGCCAGAGGAGCTCTCCCCACTGTGGTTCAGTGCAGAGCCCCTGACTTGGAACGAGATGCTCACGCTTGTGCTCTCCTAGGAGGGCTCGGGCACTGGGTGGGCAGCTGGAACCGCTCCACCCTTTGGGAGGTGACCCAGACTCTGGGCACCACTCTGCTCCCGTCTAAGGAGACACCCAGAGAAGAGGCGGGGCCCTGGGGCTGTGCTGGGACCCGCAGGCCCTTTCCTGTCCCCTTGGCTTGGGCCTGTGCTGATGTTGGTGCCAGGACATCTGTGCGGGCCACCCCTGGGTGCTCAGAGCAGCTGCCTCGGGAGCCTCAGTGCCACCAGCTTGAGCGGCCCTGCTGGACCTGCCGTCCAGAGAGCCCCTGACCTGTGTCTCGCCAGCTGCCCTCCCTGCCTCCTGGGCACCAGGGCCCTTGTCAAAGCGCAGAGCCCAGGCTCCAGCAAACGACCTGCCAGGCAAGCACTCGGTTTCCAGTTCATTTCTCTGCATTACCCTGGGACTGTGGATAAACAGAAAAGCAATCATGGCTCTTCCTGGTGTTGTAATTGGCATTAGCCGTGTTTTAATTAGGAAAAGAATGAGGCGGAGGGAGGTCGGGGGACAGCTGTCCCCTGGCTGCATCTCTCCTGAGTAGGCGCCCACTTTCCGGGGGAGGCTCGGAACGGCCCATTCCAGAAACCCATTCACCAGTCCCAGCTCCAAGGCAGGGCCCCGGGCTCTGTCTTCAGGGTAGGGGAGAGCATTTGGTGCTAAACGAGCACCAGGGCTCTGCTGCTTAGCACGGGCCACCGCCCGGGGGAAGGGAACCCGTGGCAGGTGCAGCATGAGGCGGACAGGCAGGCAGGGCACACAGAGCCATCGCTGCAGCTCCCACGAAGTGAGCGACACAGCGGCTCAAACCCAAAGCCGCTGCAGGCAGTGTGAGGTCCAGGATGATCTGGCCCGTGGAACCGTGGAACCGTGGAACCATGGAACCGTGGTCCATGTTTTGTTACTATAACAAAATATCTGAGACATAGTGGTGGGAAAATGAACGAAGGTTTATCTGGCTCCCGGTTCAGAGGCTTCAGGGAAAGGGCATGGCTCTGGTGCCAGCAGGGTGCCCATCTACAGAAGGATGGAACACACCCTGGAGATGCCCCTTTATTCCGGACCCTCCCTGCGACAGCCCACCTCTACTCCATTCAAGGGTTAACCCGCCCAGGGCAGAGTCAGAACAACCTGAGCAGATCCCCAACTCCCACCTCCAAACCTCATCCACACGGACTTTGAGGATTCAGTTTCCAGCTGTGAAATCTGGGAGACTGTTCAGACCACGGCACGAGGCTGGTGTGGTGGCGTGGGCCTGTAATCCCACACTCTGGGAGGCTGGGGCAGGAGGCTTGCAGGCACCATGGATACGACTTAGTGAGGCTCTGCGTCGGCTCAATCCCAGGGCCAGGGCTCAGTTCCCAGCACTGCGAGGAAGCCACAGTCCCTTGCCTGAGTCCCCAGTAGCCACTGTGAATTGCAGACCACAGGGGCAGGGAAGCCGGGTGAACCGAGAGGGGAATGAGCCCATCTGTGTGCCGGGCAAGGGTGACGTGGAGCCAGCGGGCAGGGGACTCATCCTCACCTCCCGCTCCTCCTGCCGAATTCAAGCCGCACCACCTGTCTCAGGCTTATTAAGCACCTACTCCAGGGCCCCTGGCACCAGGCCTCACAACACCCAGATGACACGGCAGGGCTGAGCCCACGAGGGCTGGGGACCTCGCCCGCTGTCCAGCTGGCGAGCACCTGAGAGCCCTGTCCGTGCCCCCACTGTCCCTGCAGCCTGCGTGTGGGAGGACCTCGCGCGCCCCTCGCTTCCTGCTCTGTGCTCAGGAGTTGCTGGCACCAGGCATTCAGGCTGCTCCTCAGCTTGGGTTTCCTACACACGCTCCTGGCTT
>PVKN010038213.1:0-11106 GCA_004027915.1 Capromys pilorides
CTTCCCTAAGCAAGGGCTTAGTCCTTGAGCTATACTGCCGGCTCTAAGGTTCCTCTTTCTTAAAGTCTTCTAAGCCTCATCTGTGAAAGGCAGGCCACCTGTCCTGTCTCTGCTGATTTAAAGAGCAGGATGCAAGAGCAAGCATGTTTGAGACCCTCTGCTGCTGGGGCTGGTGTATGACAGGATAAGCTGTTCACACCCTGCAGTTCTAGAGCCTCAAATGAGCCTGTGGGAGGCTCAAGTTCCTGAAGAAAGACCTAGAATGTGTCCTCTCTGACATAGCTGTACTGTACTGCTGAGAACACCTCCTGGTACTAAATGTTTTGTTTGTTTGTTTTGTCCATAGGAAATGTGCTTCAGCCTGGGGCTGGGGCCATCATGGCCCGGATTGCTCAGTTTTTGAGGTAATTCTTTTTACTTCTGGCTATAGGTTAGGCTTTGTATCTCTTACCTCTTTTATTTCTTAAGTGGGTTCTGGGTCCAAAGAATTCAATCTATAGGTTATGAAAGTGAAGGATTAGATTAGACACTAGACACTGAGGTAACTAGAGTCCTTTTGACCCTGCCCTTGTGGACCCAACCTTTCCTCTACTTTGGGGGGTATTGTGCTACCCTGACCAGAAGCGAGACACATAGTGCTTTGAAACTAGAGCAAAGGTTTTCTCTGTCTTTGGTAAGGGTGGACTCTGCCCCCATTGGCAGGTAAATAACTCCACAAACAGGATGAGCCATGCTCCTGTGCAAGTTGAGCATGCTGGGAACTCTAGTCTCATCGCATCAGCAGAACCTAGGGCAAAAGGACGAACCTCAGAGGGAGCCTTAATCATCTTGTTCTTCAGCATTTGTTCTCCCAAATTGGGGAAGCAGTGTTTAAACTATTTTAACATGTGATTTTTGTACTTCCAGCTGCATGGGGTAGAAATAATGTTAGAAACATTAGCCAGGGACAGAATAGGGGACAAAAAGCCCTGAACTGAGCAAGATGCAGACTGTTTATGGTGCAGTTCAAGGTCTCCCTCTATCTATAAATTTACCTTCTGAGCTCATATCCCAGCTGCTTACTCATCTGAACATTTCCTCTGTCAATCGGCCTGTCACCCTACATTATCTCTATATTGTTCATTCTGCCCCTTGGGGTACTGTCCCCATCTTTTGTCTCTGCCCCAGCTAAACCCTACCTAACCATAGTTTTACCATTTGGGCATGGCTTTCCCAAACTCTCGGGTTTTAGATGAAATATTTTCTGTTCCAGTGGCTACCCATGTACTTCTCTGTCATGGGGCTGTGACATTGGCCCTGCTACTCGAGTGCCTGTTAGTGGATTCATTTTCCATGTGTTGGTTAGGCATCTCATAGGCTCAGTACTGTGAGCATTTGAGCATCCCTCAGGTGGTGCTTCATGTGCTGTAGGTACTGGATGAAAGCCAGGGGGAGTTCAGATGGTCTAGGAGATGGTCCATCTGGAGGCCTTCTATAGAACCTGGCCCTACCCCTGGCTCAGGGTTTCCCAAACCTGGCTGCACACCAGAATCACCAAGATGCATTCATTCCCAGAGGCCCTGAGTCAGTGTGAAGAAGCCTAGAACCATCCCCAGGGCTTTTTATGGCTGGTCATGGCAAGTTAAGTATCCTGAACGACAGCCCTTCCATGACTGGGTCTCATGTGAGCTTGTGGTGAACCTCAGGGAAGAGATGTTGGAATAGTGGTGCCTATCAGAGTTCCTCCTGTGGATGGGAACTTGAAGGCCCAGCTGTGGTGGAATACTAGAGTTGCGAGTGTGGGGATTTTTTTTTTTTTTTCCTTTAGCTTGTTACAGCTCTGTTCTTTGAGGAAAAGAGTCTGGTTTTCATTGTTGTGTCTTCAGAGGGAAAGATGAAATGATCCCTGTGGCCAAGACAGGCTTCCCTAGCCTTGGGTTGGCTGGGAGGCATGTGCTTTTGAGGCTGTCAGGAAAAAATCATCTTCAGAGATAAGTTCTGCCCCAAGTTGCCCACCATAAGCTCCATGGATCTGCCTGGTATGGGACAAAACTACTAAGTTGGACTAGGCCTGATGATGTAGACCTATAGTCCCAGCACTCCGAGTAACTGATATAGGAAGATCTCAAGTTCAAGGTGATCTTGGCAGTTTGACAATTGAGTGAAGCCCTTCCTCAAAATAAAAAAAAAGCTGGGGATATAGATCAGTGCAGAGGTCTGGGATTCTGTCCCCAGTACTGGGAAAAAATGGTAGTTACCCTAGTCTATGGATTCCTTCAGGAGGACAGTGGTATGGCCCAGAGGTATACACCTGTTTTCTCTGAGGGACTGGTAGGGAAGGGAACTGACTGCCATCTCCTTTATGTTGCAGTGGTATCCCAGAGACTGTGCCTTTGTCGACTGTCAACAGACAGTGCTCGTCGGGACTGCAGGCAGTGGCCAACATAGCTGGTGAGTTGTGGGTAGCTGGCACAGGTGGTCATGGCCAGGCCTTGCTGTTGATTCCACAAATTTGGGTCCATAATGTTGCCACCGTGGGCCACATTAGGCATTTCCGCCAGGATGTTTGAACACTGAAGGAATGCAGGAGCAGAACTTGCCACTGCTCCAGGTCTTTTCTAGATCCTGAGTCTTTGTCTCTGAGGCTGTGCTGAGTTGCACATAGATAGCAGGTGGGGCTGGGAATGGTGGCACATATCTGTAATCCTAGCACTGGGGAGGTTGAGGCAGGAAGATTGCCACAAACTTGAGGTCAGCCTGGACTACTGAGACACTGCCTCAAAACAAAAACAACAACAGAAAACAGGTGGGGAAGGGACCTTATTGCCTCCAGGACAGATGCCCTCTGGCCAAGGATGGTTATGAAATACTTTCATTGCAGGTGGCATCAGAAATGGGTCTTATGACATTGGCATGGCCTGTGGGTAAGAATTCTTTTTGCTGGTGTTTATTAACCAAGTCTGATGATGAAACTAACTCTTTTTCCCTCAGCTTTCTGAAGTGGTGATTTCAGGATTCTCCACTAACTCCTCTGGGCAGCTGGCAGGGAGTTGGTTCACACTAATGTAGCTCAGAAGTGACATCAGTATGAACTACTTAGGAAAAGCTCACATGTGGACACCAGCAGCGAGGAACAGTTGATCTTTGGTTTCTTTCCTAGAAACCTGTTAGACTGGAAATGTGGGCAAGCACACTGAGGAAAGAGAGCTCTTGTGTTCCTTTTCAGAGTATAGTGGCAGTTTTGGTTCTCTTAAACCAGGGACAGACTCCTGCTTATAACTGTTCCTTTCATGAGGCTGTCTGCCCAGTCTCCTCCCTTGTCTCCAGGTGAATACATCTGAGGGTCTGCTAGCTTTTGAGAGACACACCGTAGTTGAATCTCTGATGAGTTGGTCACCACCACCTCTACCCAGCCCTGTCTTTGGTGGCAGCATTTGGCAGTGCTTCTAGGAAAGGGAGGGCACTAGGGCCCAGGCTGGAACATCTGATGTGAGCCAAATGGGCTCAAGAGGTGAGCACCTGGGCTGTGATATGTCAAGGTTCTTGATATGAAGCACTGCTGGCCTCTAATTAGGTCATGGGTACGTGGCCTGGGATGTCCAACCTATGCCTCATTTGAAGAACAGCCACAAACAGGGACTCTGGCAGGACAAAGTCCAATGTCTAGCTTACCCTTTGATGTCTCTCGTGTTCTTGTCTCAGTGGGGAAGAGCAGGTGTGTGCAACTTGATGGGGGCTAAAGCCTTCATAAAACTTTGGTAGGGGCTTTTGGTTCCCCAGCAGGTTACGGGTCAGTAGCCAGGTTGTTATGGAGTTGGGCTAGGGGAGCACAATCTGATGGTCCTTCAAAGGTTCGGCAAGCGGTGTCATCCACAAGTCCAACATGGGAGTAAGTGCTGGGGCATACAAAAACAGGGTCAGAATGGGTGACTGTGAACAAATTCCTCACCACTGAGTACAGAAGTGTCCTTGTCTATAAAAGGCTTTGCTTACCTTAGCTCTGGCCAAGTTTATAAGAAGATTCAATGGAGCCATAATCAGGTAGCACCATGGAGCATGTATCATGTGACTGATCCTGTTTTTAGTGCACTCATGCCTACAAAGAGTTAAAACTAGTGCTGGGGCCAGAAACCTGGACCTACCTAGGCCAGGTCCTCTGGTGTCCTTCTTGAGGCCTTTCTTTTGTCTTCCTGCAATGGCCACCTTTCTCCTCTCAGCCCCTTGCAGCTCATGTCTTTACAGACTCTTCAGTGTGCTTACTTTAAAGACATTGTCTCAGCTGGGCATGGTGGTACATTTCCTGTAATCTCAGCACTCTGGGAAGCTGAGGCAGGAGGACTACAAGTTCGATCCTGGCCTGAACAATGTAGCGATTCAAAGAGACTCTTTAACAAATAAAAAATAAAAAAAAAAGGCTAGGGATTTAGTTGAGTGCAGAGGACCTGGGTTTAATACACAGTGTAAAAAAAGAAAAGAAAATATTACTTCTTTTTTCCCTCTGTAACTGAGTGCCCCAAAGGAAGGCCTGGGCCTATTGGCTGTATTCCCTGCACTGTGCTACACTCTGGAAGGCTTCCCCAGGAACTGGAAATTGACTGGATCAGCAGTTGTGCAGGGAAGTATTATGCTGCCCCAGAATGTGTGGCCAGTGTGCTGCTCTGTGCCAGTTGGAAGGAGGTAGAGACACTGCTACTGGGGCAGCACTGCAGCCCCAGCTCTGCCTTGCCAGCCACATGCCTTCTTGAGCCCCCCAAACTGCCTACTGGAGTTCTTTAGGGCTCTGTATGTTCAGTTATCCCTGAGGGTTCCTCATAGGATTCCTCTTTCTTCTCAGGGTGGAGTCCATGTCCTTGGCCGACAGAGGGAACCCTGGAAATATTACTTCACGCCTGCTAGAAAATGAGAAGGCCAGAGACTGCCTAATACCCATGGGGTGAGTTTACAGCCTCGTCTCCATGTGCCATGCCCCTTACACTCTACACATCCTGGAGCAGGGTGGTAGAATTTCCTCATCTTTGTGGCTGGCAGTGCCAGGCCTTTGCTTGCTTCTTTTGAATGTCATCTGCCCTGGGTGTGGCTCTTGATTCTGTCCTTAGCTTTTAATTCCTGATGCCCTCAAGTGGTCCCTGAGCCACTGAGTTTTCGAACACAGTCTACCCTATCTTACCCTCTGAAATACTTATTCATGTGAAGGATGATGGCAGCTGTTCCTTAAAGCCTCAGAGGCCAAGAGAGTTGAAAGGAGAGATTTTAATTCTTGATTGTCTGAGTAAGAGACCTTGGGCACTGTCAGGTGTAGCATGGCAAATGTGCCACCCCAGTACACAGGCAGGATGTCCTCGCTCCAATGGGAGTATGAAGAGACTAAGGTTCAGACAGGGCAGTGTCTTGGCTTCTCTATATACTGTATCCCCAAGAGCAACCTGGAAAACCAGAGGCCAGGCTGCAAGACCTAGATGTGGCTGGGCTCTTAGGATAAGGTATGCAGAAGACTAAAGGGTATCTGTTCCAGAGAGGACATGGACATCCTCATCTCCCCATGTGAAGGCACTTGTCCTCCAGGTCTGGGGTACTTGGTCATGTGGCCAGTGAGCAGCAGCTGCGCCCCTCCAGACCCTCCTATCCATCTCCTGTGCTGAGGCAGCTCACTGGACAGATTCCCTCTGTACTGTTTGCACAGGGCTGCCTTCCCCTTAGTGAGGCTGTCTTCTTTGGGGTATGATTCTTTCAGGATGTGCCCAGTGTTGGTGACTCCCTGCCTGTATCCACACAGATATCAGGGCAGGGAGTACTACCTCCTGAGTTCTCACTACTGTCTCTGTGGCACGGACCAACCCTCCTTCCCTGTGGCCTTGGGTGTCCTGGCCTTCAAGCTACCAGACCCACACATGGTGATTTGTCTTTTGTGTCCTAGGATAACCTCAGAGAATGTGGCTGAGCGGTTTGGAATTTCCAGGGAAAAGCAGGATACCTTTGCACTGGCTTCCCAGCAGAAGTAAGTGCTGTTTGAGCTGTGAAAGGGCTGGAGAACAAGGTTTTAAAGCCATCCTAGGTGATCTGAGGTAGAGTTGTCAGGAGGAAATGGCTCTGAAGAAGGGCTTAGCAGGCCTTATGCCTTCCAGCTGGAGGTGGAAACAGGCCATTGCTGTTGTGGGGTTTGATGGCTTTTCTAGGTCCTTTAGTTGACTGTCCACACTAATGTCTTCTTTATGGCTGGGCCTCGCTTTCCCATCTGTTCTTTTTTTGAGACAGGGTTTCACTGTGCAGTTCATGCTGGCCTTGAGCTCACTTTTGTAGCCCAGGCTGGTCTCGAACTCACACCAATCCTCCTGCCTCTGCTTCCCAAGTGCTGGGATCACAGGCATGCGCCACCATGTCCGGCTTCCACATCTGTTCTGTAAGGGCCAGGGCTCCTTTCTAATTGATGGTGGCTTGGTGACTGGTCATGGTAGCCACTGGCTTCTTTAGGAGCCTAAAGTGGGGCCTGAGGCCTGCTAGGGCCCTACCATCTTATGTTCTGGAGCAGTCCTGGGTCTGGGGAAGCAGCCTGAGACTGGGGCTTGGGCTGACATCAGAGTAACTCAGGGACTCAAGCCTTTGGATGGCAGCAGGCAACATTAGCCAGTCCTAGCCTTGCAGAGAATAGATGGCAAAAGAAGTGAGGTATCTGAGCCAGATGGGTCTCTCCCAGGCAGGGATCCTTAGCCTCCTGGGGCCAGTTAAGCATTGGAGCATTTTCTGGAAGCTTTGGGCTCCTTCCACTAGAATGTCCCTGGGTGTTCAAGATTGCAAGGGCTACCCCAACATGCCTTTGGCTTCACCACTCTTTAAATATGAAAATACATCAAAGAGGTCAGTGTACAGCACTCTAAAGTTGGGGACTGGGAATGTGTAAAATTTGGCTGTTGAGGTCCAATAGGAGAGTGAAGACTGATGCTCATGTTGCTTCAGGCTCAGTGTATCAGAAACCACTGAGGAAGCTAAGCCCTGTGTGGATAAAGGTCTGTATGGGGAATGGACACTACCTTCAAACTTCTTCTTCCCTATGAGGATGGGAACAGCCTTGATGTGGGCATTTGGGACTGATCCCAAGGAAGACCCAGAAGGCCTCAAGTGTGCTTCCCCCTCAAAGGGACAGGCTGGGGTTCTGGGGAACCTCCAGAAGTTCCTCAGCATTGCCTTAGGCCGAGCATGTCCTGAATTTAGCAGCCTGAGGTTGTATGTCTGCTGGAATTAGCAAAGGACAGGGAGGAAAGGAACCCCAGTGGAGGCTGAGCCTGACTGTCAATGGTGCTTGCAGGGCAGCGAGAGCCCAGAGCAGGGGCTGTTTCCAGAATGAAATTGTGCCTGTGACTACCACCATACAGGATGACAAGGGTACCAAGAAGAGCATCACTGTTTCCCAGGATGAGGGCATCCGCCCCAGCACCACTATGGAAGGCCTGGCCAAGTTGAAGCCTGCCTTTAAGCAAGGTGGCTCCACCACAGCTGGTAAGCCTGAGCGGGCCCAGGGTGGGAACCTCGAGCAGACCAGACCCCTAACAAGGGGGCCATGGAAGGCCTGGTTCTTCTCAGCCTCACCCTGATGCCTCCTCACTCCAACTGTTTGTCCCTAGGAAACTCGAGCCAGGTGAGCGATGGGGCAGCTGCCATCCTGCTGGCCCGGAGGTCCAAGGCAGAAGAATTGGGCCTCCCTATCCTTGGGGTCCTGAGGTCCTATGCAGTTGTTGGGGTTCCGCCTGACATTATGGGCATTGGACCTGCCTATGCCATCCCTGTAGCTTTGCAAAAAGCAGGTAAGGCAGTTCTGTCATACCTGAGCAGTGCAGAAGGGCTTGAGGGCATGCAGGGTGGGCAACCCTATGGGTGCTGCACAGTTAAGATTAGTCAGGCTCTCACCTCATTCCCAAGCCTCTCTGACCCAACAGCTAGGAACCACTCACCCTTCCAGAAACCAGACGTGCTAGCCATGGGCAGGGTGCAGGGAGGCCCCAAGTTTTCAGAAGCTGCTGCTAGCTTAGGTCTGTACCTTGCCTGCAGGACTGACAGTGAATGACGTGGACATCTTTGAGATCAACGAGGCCTTTGCAAGCCAGGTGAGCCTTGTCTCTCTCACTGTTATCTGGGCCTGGCATCTTTGGGGGAGAGAACAGTCAAGCCTGGTGCCAGGTAGGACATAGGCAGGAAAGACACAGGTATCAGCTGCTACTCTGGCTTCTTTCAGGCTGTCTACTGTGTGGAGAAGCTGGGCATCCCCCCTGAAAAGGTGAACCCTCTTGGGGGTGCAGTGGCTCTGGGCCACCCCCTAGGTTGTACTGGGGCTCGACAAGTCATCACTCTCCTCAACGAGCTGAAGCGCCGTGGGAAGAGGTGAGGTTACACCTTGTGCAGTGTCTGGATTTAGGGATGTCAGGGAGGTGAACATGTACACACATTACTCTGAGCAGAGGATGCAAGGGCGTGATGTCTGGCCTCCCAGGGGCCATTCTCAAAAGCAATCCCAGCCCACAGAGGCATCTGTTACCCTGATGATGTCTAGGTGGATAGTAGGGACAGTTTCCCTTGGATCTAGTCTGACCTTTTACATCCTCTGTACCCAGAAGGCCTTGGTCCATGCAGTTCAGCCTGGATGGGGTGCTGGACACTGGGCTACTGCCCAGCTAATGCAATTTTGTTTCCTTAGGGCTTATGGAGTGGTGTCCATGTGCATCGGGACTGGAATGGGAGCCGCTGCTGTCTTCGAATACCCTGGGAACTGAGGTTCTGGCTAGAGGGACTAGAGCCAGAAAGTCCTGCTGTGGTGGCCAGAGAGGGACACTGCAGAAGCTAATCCATTTTGGACATTCAGCACTGGCGAGGGGCTGCAAGGAACAAATCACATCACTTCAGCTAGTTGCTTATTTGGACAGAAAGAACACTATACTACAGTGCAGGACTGAGTGGTGTGTTGAGCTGACCCAACACACTCCAATAGCTCCATCAAAGTCTAGGGGGTCACCCAGGCCACAGACCATCATGTAACTTCTGGGGGATGGTGGCTTTGTGAGTGATGGGTGTAACGGATATAGAAAATGTGTGTGATCTCATCTTGGTGGCTGTGTTTTTGGTTTTTTTTTTTTTTTTTTTCCAAACACCAGCTTTTGTTTTGCTGGTCTTTTCTATGTTCCACCTCAGTAATGGAGGTTAGGGACAGGAAAATGCACACACACAGCTCTGAACTGAGGCTCTAAGGATGTCATCTCTGCCTTCCCTGAGGACGAAGCTCAAAAACAATCCAAACCCAAGCAATACTGCCCTGCACAGGTTGTCTGCTACACTGAGTGTGTATCTAATGACTTAATTGTCATCATCTCCAAGGTGGAATGGTTTGCCCTTTGTGTTAGCTCTAGGAACATATGATGTAGGCCTAGGCTGAGACCATTGCCCAGGGGCTACTCAGCACCAAGTCTGTGTCCTGACCTAGAAGACATTTCCTCTGCCCTGGCTGTGTTTATCCCCTCACCTGGACTGGGGCTGAAAGGAGGACAGAGCCTCAGTGCTGGTGTCATATCACATATCCCATGTCCTATGTCCTTGGCCCAGCAGCTGTGAGGTGCAGGGCTCCTTACTGAGCACATCTTCCACCACCAATGTGTGGTGTACAGCTCAATGTTCCTGGGTAGCATGTGTGCAATGCCAGGGAGGCCAGGAGGCAATGTGTGGGAGTAAAGAGCACCTGCAGGGTGGAGGGAGTTGGGGATGCACCAGTCAGTTGGGCGTCCAGCAAGCAGCCGACTACTTGGGAGAGTGCCTGAAGCCCTCAGCCTCCTGGTCCAGCTCCTGCTGTCCTCATGAGGGAAGAGAGGACAGGCTCCAACAGCTCTATGTGTTGTCCTAGAAATCTCCTCTTTTCCTCCTCCCCACCCCTTCCTCCTCTTCCTTCTCTGCTACTGCTATGGGAACACAAGTGGGCTGGACTGGAATACACTCTCCACAAGATGGGGCTTGAACTTCTGGTTCCTAAAGGCAGTTCTGTGGACCTAGGTCAAAAGATTTACCCAAGACACCTATTGAAAGTGGATTCCTGGGGGTTTTGGGATCAAAAGCAAGGCAGTAAGACCCTTTATTAAGACTTTATAGGCATGATGATGCATACTTGTAATCCCAACAATCTAGGAGGCCAAAGCAGAATAAGTTCATGTCCAGCCTGGATGATTTTGTGACTTAGCAACACTCAAAAGAAGTTTGGGGATATAGCTTAATGCAAAGGTCCTGAACTCAGTCCTTAGTACTGAAAAAAAAAAAAAAAAAAAAAAGATTTAGATTTGGCTGTATTTTCTAGACTTTGAGGTTGGCTGATGCAGTTTTCTGCAAGGGGCTGTGATGTTCTGTGTAACTGTTTTACAATTCAGCAATTAATAATCATGTGTAGCAATTAAGCACCTAAAGTGTAGATAATATGCTGAAGGAATTGCATTAACTTAAGTGGCTATTTATTACTAATGGCTACTATAATGCAGAGGCCATCCCAGAATGGGTCCCAGACCCTTTTTATTTCACTTGCATTTTAACAAGGTGACTGAGCAGGCTGAGGGTAGTGATTCACTGTGAGCGAAAAAACTAAAAGATAAATGTAACAACCTCTCCACATACCTAGAAATTTTAAAAGCTTTCTATATGATGCTAGGTCTAAGAAAGAATCACTGCAGATATTAGAAATTATATGAGTGAATGGTAACAAAAACATTGTGTCTCAAAAACCTGCAGGTTTTTTGGATGTGCTGACATACACCTGCAATCTCAGAACTCAGGAGGCTAAGGCAGGAGGACCACTGTACATTCTAGACCAGCCTGGTATATGTAGAAAGACCCTGCATAGATAGATAGATAGATAGATAGATAGATAGATAGATACTTTTAAAAAAGAATAGAACAGAAATAAGTATCAGTCATGTAAAGAATGAAATGATAAATCAGGCATGGTGGTGCACACCTGTAGTCCCAGCACTTGGGAGGCTGAGGCAGGAGAATTAGTGCAAATTTGAGACTAGCCTGGGCTAGAAAAGTGAGCTCAAGGCCAGCCTGAACTGCATAGCGAGCCCTGTCTTAAAAGGAGAGAGAGAAAAAAAAAAAAAAAGAAAAGAAAAG
>PVKN010038214.1:0-11098 GCA_004027915.1 Capromys pilorides
TTAGACAAGCAGCCTGTCTCTGGCTTCCTCCTTATGTAGACCTTTCAATCCTTGCGACAACTTCTGTGTATTTCTCTTCCTTCTTTACACTAAGGTAGGTAAGTTTCCCCCAGGAGAGCCAGAAAGGGAGGGAAGAAAGGCCCTAGATAATTTACACTGTATTACAAGAATTGTGGAGTGGCCTGAATGTATCATTTTAAGTTTTCTGGAAATGGGTATAAGATTTAATCTCAGGTGTAGTCACCTGATACAAGCAACTTCTGATTACTCGGTTTCATGAACTGCCAGCAGCAGAATGTCCAGTGACTCAGTAACAGCCCAGGAGGACCAGAGGGAGAAGGGGATAGATTTCTCTTCCATCCCATGAGGTACAGGTCTTCTTCCTTTTCTCTTCCACTGGCAAGATCTAGCCTTTCTTCTCCAGCTTTCTCAGAAAAAGATGATGTGTCTAATCTGCCTGACTTACATTCTCAAGTTTCTAGAACTATTTCCTCTGCCTGCCTTCTGCTGCCAGGTGACATCAGGGACTCATTAGGTCTCAGAGCCTTCCCCAAAGGCAGAGAAGCTGCACCTGAGGCTATTCTCACCTGGGGGGAACAGGGAGGGCAGTATCTAACTGTGGTTGAGCATGGGTCCCTCCACTGAGCCACAGCCTTGGTATTTCCTTGGAGCATCTGGGCCGTGCAACAGGTATTCTATGGTCATTTTGTGCCTTGGATGGCTGTAGAGCCAGAGGAGAGCTTGGCCAGTGCTGATGCCTTCTTTGGTGCCGTGGCCGAGTTGCTACGAGGATGAGTTAGTGGAGCAGGGCCAGGCAGTGCACTGAGTCCTTCACTGCTGGGAGGTCCAGTTTTCTGAAGGGAGTGCCTATTTCACAGATGAGAAAAATGCTCACTTCTCAACCAGATAAATCTCCTCTGGAGAGAGAGACCAAAGTAGTGTGGGCTACTTGCTGGGGAGCTGCAGCAACAACATACTCCCTCCCCAATTCTCTGTTCTCTGATTTAAGACCAACACAAGTACCATGTGGCCTACCTCATGTCCCTCCATCATGACTCTGGTCAGCAGGAGCTGCCACTTTGTGACTTTCTCCCTCCCCAGCTTGTGCATAGGTAAAAGGAAAGAGCACTCAGGCCCTTCGGTCCTGGTTTTGGCACTGACCCTCTTCATCCTTATTTCTCACTGAAAGCTGTTAGAGCTCAACTATCCTGGAAGGGAGGGAGGTGCTGGTGACCTGGTGGCCTTTCTGGCAGAGGATTGGCCCAGAGGAGCTGCTCACAACGTGAGCAGCTGTCCTTCAACGTGTTGTGGGAACTCAAGAATCCTTCCACATGCCTTATCAACTCAGCTCTGGAATAAATCTTTTAAGAAAACTGACCATTTGCTGAGCAGTTTGTTTGCTTGACAGTTGGTCTTGCCTTGGTCCTGTTTGTGACCATTGTCTAGCGGCATGTCATTGCCCAGCTCCCAAGTGTGTGCTGAGTGGAGAATATGCCAGGTTGCTTAGAAGCATCTAGCTGAGCACAGAGGAGGTAGACCTCAACCATGTAGGAAGTGGGGGTCTTGGGGAGTCTCTGGCCTATGATTCATCATCCTGTGCCTGTTCTTAGCCAAGTTCCCCCCCTCCCCATGGGGACGTCTAGAAGCCTTGCAACAGCTCTGTGGCAGGTACTAGCTACAGACAAGGGACTGAAGTCACAGTCAAGTGATGCATACATTTCCTCAGAGCTTGGATTGAGGACGGTGACTCTCTTGCCCTACTGGGAAGGAGGCTACTGTGAGCCTGGCAGGCAGTGTCCAGCTCCAGCCTGTGGATGCTCTGGACCCCTGGCTTCCCAGAATGCCCAGCTTTCTTTGCTCATTCCCAGGGGCCTCCAGAGCCTGGGCCAGCTGGCCAGGCACAGCCCTTCTCAGTGCTGAAAGCAGCCTTGGCACTGAGAAGACCAGAGCCTCCTCCCTGTAGCTCCAGGCTGCCTGCCCTCCTCCTTGGACTTGTCCGCCACCTGCAGTTTCTGATTTATTGGTCAGGCTTTTTAATTCCTTAATTGGTTTTAACTAAGTTTCCTCTGAACCTCCAAGCTGTTTTATTCAAATAAAGGGCGCCAGCTTTCAGGGTGTGGACCCCCTCTTCTGCCCCTTGGCTCTTCCAGCTCTAATTAAATCTATGTGTTGTCACCAAGCTAACAATATTACTGATACTGAGACTTATTAAATTGGAAAGTCTGCCCACCTTCAAGCATAGAAGCCGTTTCTCTTTATTAGATGATGATGCCTTCATTAAGAATGTGGCCATTTGCCACTTGAAAATTAAGTACTAGGGGCTCCACGTAGGGGGAAGAGGGATTTCCAGGACCTGCTCTGTGATTTACTGGCCATGTGGCCTGGGATAAGTCACCTAATCTCTCTGAGTCTTGGTGTTTCAACTCTGTAACCTGCAAAACCAGGGGGCTGGGCCTGTTTCTGTCAGTTTTTCTTTGGCCTGATGAAAGTCTGGCTTTTGCCCTTACACTGACAAGGCCTCTCTACGTCCTGGGTGCCCAGGTCTTTCTAACCCTTAGAAGATGCTTTGTGTCCCAGTGCTGGAGGAGGTCAGGAGACTGCACAATCAGAGGCACAAGCACATACACTTGCTGTGAAGCCCAGGCTCTGGTATCAGTGACATCCTTACTGCTCCAGAGACTGGAAGGGTAATCCTGAGCCTGTTGATCTACCCAGAAAACTCTCCTCAGACAGACATGGCCCTTTATCCTTCTGGAAACCAAATTTCGGGGATTATGTTAGAAAAAGGCTATCTAGCCAGCTAGCTCCTGTGAGCGCTTATTGAATGAGTAAAGGTGTTTAGATGGCTTTCCTAGCAAGATCTGGTCCCCAAATAAAAGGAAAACTTTGGCCATGACAGCTCACAGAATTAGTGTTTTTCGGAAAACTTTGGTCTCAGATAACAGGGACTGGTATTGGTAAAGTACTTTTGCACTTAAGCCAAGATTATACTGAAGGTTACTTAAATCCACTTTAGAGTTTGTTATCCAGGATTTGGAAAGTGCTGTGTACATAGGAATAGCCTGGGGAGAGGGAGCATCTTTATTGGTCCCAGAAAGTTCCCTGAGTGGGGGGAACACCTCTGCATGTGTGTGCCTCCTCCTGATCTGGGTCTATAGAAAATTACCAAGAAACAGTCCTCTCTTGGGAAGGAAATGGCAAATGGGAGTAAAGAGTTTACAGAAGGGACTTAGCCACCTATGGGTTATTTGTAGCATCAAGACCTACAGCCAACTCCTTTGCTTTAGTAGTGGTGATTATTTCGTATGACATGGTGAGTGACATGGTCTTACTTGCTAAATAGTTACCAAATCCCTGTGTGCTGTGAGACTTTCTGTCTCCAAACCCACCTGCTATGGATTCCAGATCCCATTTCTTCTCTAAGAAGCTGAGAGCTAAGGAAAAATCTGAAGAAAAAAGACTTGGCTAAGGAAAGACTTTTCTGGTTTAGTGAAAAAAGAGAGTCAAACTTACCCTTACCTATTTCCTCAGTCTTTCTAGTCATCAGATATGACTAAAAAAATAGTGAGTACTAAGAGAGGATCAGAGATTTTTTTTCCACTGGATTTAAAGAAGCATGTTTTTCTATTGTAAAAGATAGAACTAGTGCCAGGTATGATGGTGTACACCTGAAATCCAAATACTCAGGAGGCTGAGGCAGGAGGATTGCAAGTTTGAGTCCAGCCAGGGCAATTTAACAATTTAGCAAGTCCCTGTCTCAAAATATAAACCAGCCATATGCTTGTAGTCTCACCACTTTGAGGCATAAGGATTGGAAGCTTGAGTCTAGCCTGGGCAATTTAGGGAAAAATAAAAATCTTTAAAGGGAAAGGACATTTAGTGTAGTGATAAACCACTCCTAGGTTCAATTCTTAGTGCTGCAAAAACTAAATAGTCTCTGAAATATATCAAGTGTGTTACCTACAAAATAATCCTTTCCCCTATTTTCTTACCCAGACTTCCTTGGGGCCTCAGGCTTCCTGGCTCCTCCTCACAGGGCTCTCGTCCAGTCACGTGCCATCGCTCTCCTTCCCCACCAGCCCCTGGCTTCCTAGCAGAGTCCCTTCCTGCCCTTCTGTCCACCCCCTGCTGCTGTTCCTTTCTGCCTTCTGCTCCAGGCTGAAAGCCTCCTGACAGCACAGGCTGAGTCTAGGACTGCTGGACGTTAGCACTTTGAGTAGTGGCTGGCAGCTGATGGCACCCAGTCACACTAGGGACTGCCTGAGAGTGGGGGGTGAGGGAGACTCCCTGGGGGCGGGTGGGCTAATAAGCTGTGGCCTCTCTTCTCTCTGCCCAGGAAACAGTGCGTTTAAGTCACCAGATGCGTTCAAAGTGTCCCTTCCCCTGCGCACCAACTACCTGTACGGCAAGATCAAGAAAACGCTGCCCGAGCTGTACGCCTTCACCATCTGCCTGTGGCTGCGGTCTAGCGCCTCACCAGGCATTGGCACCCCGTTCTCCTATGCTGTGCCTGGGCAGGCTAACGAGATTGTGCTGATAGAGTGGGGTAACAACCCCATTGAGCTGCTCATCAATGACAAGGTGAGGCTACTCAGTGCAAACCCGGGCACCCAGGGAAGTGGACACCTGGGGCAGGGAGAGTCCGCCCCTGGCCAACCCTTAACCCAACCCAGCAATCGCTACAGGAAATGGCCAAGAAACACAGCTCCCTCTACCTCAAGGAGGTGGCTGTGTGCTGAGTTGGTCCTGCTCTGGAGTGTGACAGAAGGGCATGGGATGGGAGCGGGGAGAGTGGTAGTGTGTGGAGATCCAACCTGTGAGTCTGGCCAGAAGGCAGCAGGGGGTCCAGGCAGTAAAGGAAGGAGGGAGCAGAGGGCAGGTCTCCCTGTGAAGGGGCTGGGCACGTCTTTTTACATACAGTGAAATTCACCCCTTGATACACATTTCAGTCGGTTTCAACAAATGCATACCATCGTGTAAACAGCATCACAATAAAAATAGGAAACAGTACCTCCTTCTCCCAGCTGGAATTCCCTCATGCAGATTCCTGCCCTGACTTCATAGAACCCCTGCCCCAGCCTGTGGCCTGTTCACTGGACCTACACTCTTGCTTTTTACAGAGAAAATGGCCTTTTTGTTAAGTACCCAGGAATCTGGTCTCCCCAAAAGCTGAGCAATGGGCTTCCCAGAGCCTCCAATACCCCCCCATTTCAAACTTTTCTTCTAAAGTTGACTAAACATAACAAAAGCACAATCTGGTGGCCTTCTGACTGGATTTGAATGCTTGGATGTATGCTCCAACTCCCTGGCTGCCCCAGCGGGCAAGGAGGGTGGGCTGGGGCTCAAAACCCCTCCCTCAGGGGACTTACCTTTCCTGCCCTAGGTAGAGATTGTTAAATTGGAAGTGCTGGGGAGCCTACTAAGGATTAATTGCTCTAAATAACATGATAGGACTGAGAGCCTTGTTTTTCTCTCCACTGAGACCTCTTGTAAACATCTAATTCCTGGAGGGAGGCTTTGGGTTGCTAGGAGACCAGCAGCAACAACTGGGCTGCCCAACCTACCTGCAGTTCTGTGTACAGTCTGTGGGCGCCCCCTCTGACACCTCACAGACACTCTCCCAGGCAGGTGGCACACACATCCCAGCACACAGGCCCCTGTGTGACACCAGGGACATGTGGGGCTTTGCCTGAGAAGATCCCTGATGTGTTCCCAAGGAAGCTGGTGTAGGAGAATTCTGACTTCAGGGTCTGTGCAGAGGGCTCAGGGCTGACTGGGGTGGGTCAGCCCTCATGTCTGCTTAGCCAGGATGGGTACTGTGAGTGTCTAGTTCAGACTAGGGGCTCATGCTGACATTGCCCCCTTCTGAGTGTCACCCACAGAGCAGAGAAGGGGAGCCTTGGAGGCACAGTGGTCTTGGGACTCGCAGGTGGCCTTCTGCTTCAGGCTCCAGAGATGTTCGGTGCATCTTCACATGCATGTGGCCACCCACAGGTTGCACAGCTGCCCCTGTTTGTCAGTGACGGCAAGTGGCACCACATCTGCATCACCTGGACGACGCGGGATGGCATGTGGGAGGCTTTCCAGGATGGAGAGAAGCTTGGCACTGGGGAGAACCTGGCGCCCTGGCACCCCATCAAGCCGGGTGGGGTGCTGATCCTTGGGCAGGAGCAGGTGGGTGCCCTCCAAGGGGCCAGCAGCTGCGGCCTGATGGCTGCCCAGTGGGCACAGCCCTTGCTATCTCATGGGCCTAGGATGCACGGGGGACACAGTCAGCACTGGCAGAGTCCAGGTTGGGGTGGTGGGTGCAGGCAGTCCCAAAGTCATGGCTGACACAGAGGGCTAGGGGTGTCCCTGTGCTCACAATGTCATCTTGTCACTCAGAGGTCAGCTGCATTCCAGGGCTGAGGCTGTAGAGAACATCTCAGGGTCCCTGCAAATCTCTGCTGAGATTGCCTTTGCCTGGGGTGGAAGTGACTTGGGATGTGTGAGCTGTTGTCCTCTGGGAGCCACTTGCTAGGGGTCCTGTCCCTGATTTCCAGCACAGGGCACTTAGGAAATGCCAGGTGCTTGGTACGTGGGGGGCTGGAATGGCTCCCAGGAAATGTTCCATCTAGGTGGAGGAGAGCAAAAAGTTGTGTTTGAGATTTAAGAACTGTACGTGCCTTTTGCGCTTGGAGTCTGGTTCCTTCCTAACCCACTCCCCTCCTCTCGTTACTGCTTCCCTGAGTGACTCAGAGTTAGGACACACAGCTGTAGTTCTAGCTCTGGACAAGTGTTTACCCCCATCTGGCCCCCGCTTCCCCTGTATAAAATGAGTGGTTCAAGTGTAGTTGTTTTGGAGGCCTGTAGCATCTCTGGTCAGTGGAGGGGAGTTGCAGAACTGTCCCAGCCTCCTCCCCAATCTTCCTGGAGAATGAGCATATATGTGTGATTGTGACCCTGCCATGATGGTGGATATCCTGTCTCCATTTCCCAGGACACTGTGGGAGGCAGATTCGATGCCACACAGGCGTTCGTGGGAGAGCTCAGTCAGTTCAACATCTGGGACCGCGTCCTTCGTGCACAGGAAATCATCAACATCGCCAACTGCTCCACGAACATGCCAGGCAACATCATCCCCTGGGTGGACAACAATGTGGATGTGTTCGGAGGGGCCTCCAAGTGGCCGGTGGAGACGTGTGAGGAGCGCCTCCTGGACTTGTAGCCATCTTCTCTGCATCCAGAGGCCAGGACCAGGCTGTCCCTATGGGGATGTCAGGGCCACTTACTCCCCAGTTGAGCTGTGTAAAACCTCTTGCCCCAATGGCTGGGACCCCAAAGCCTGTTTCCAGGGAATCTCTAAGTCTGATGCCATGTGGCATCATTTGTCACTGGCTTATTTGTTCCTTCCCAAGATTTTGGTTTTGGGGGTAGAGGGGTAGTGCCAGAATTCCCTGGGTAGGAGCCCCCAGCCACAAGTGGGCAAACAGCTGACTTCCTGCCGGAAGTGATGTCCTCAAGCCCCTCTCCAGACCTGTGTAAATGCTAGCACAGCCCCGTCCTGCCTGTCCTTCCAGATCCCTGGTGTCCTGTGTGCACCTTCTGTGTGTCCCTTGTGTGTAGAGTGCATCCCTGCTGTCAGTTGAGCACGCAACAAAAGCAGTCACTCCCGCCCCTGTGTCCTGTGCATTGAGACTGTCGCTGTGAGAAAGTCTCCCTGGCGGAGGGCCACATGCCCAGACAAGCCCTGTCTGTCCCAAAACAAGGGGAGGGGTGGGATGGGGTGCTGCCTCCCGAGGGGGCCCAGGAGAAGGGCCACAAGAGCTGTCCCTGCCCCTCTGCCACTGCTTCCTCCGATGGAATCACTTCCTCCATGCTTTGATGGAATCACTCATCTGGTGCCAAAAGTTCATGTGCAGCTTACACAACCATTCAGTGTGGCCTGGGGCCTTCATTTCTCCCCATCAGAGAACAGCCATGAGAAGGCTCTCGTTTTTTACATTTTGCCCACTGTGAGGAGTGTGTCTATTTTTAATCCACGTGGATTCCTGTAAGCATCTGTCCCCCTGGATTGTTTCCCCAGAGAACTTTTAAGAAAATGGATGTCATTTAGCTGACACTTGCTCAGTGACTCCAAGATGCTTAATATATTGTAATTTATTTTAAAGAGAATGTGATTATGTGGGGAACTTTATAAAGCTAAATATTATATATTTTATTTTTCATACCTGTTTGAAGTGCGAATTCGTGGAAATTCCATTCATAGGACCAAGTTGACATACCCATCCTGACATTGTGCGCCTCTGCTGATGATGGAATTTTGATTAAAGTGCACTGGAAGATGCTTCAGGCTTTGTAGCTCCCTGCTTGGGGTAGGGGTGGGGAGGGGGGCACACATGTTTTTGCTGGGGCCTGACACCAGTGAGCATGTTCAGACCCATTTCTAGAAGACTTGAGGAGCACAGGATGTGTGGAGGAGGATGCAGTCCAGGTGTACCCCATCCTTCAGTGCCAGGCTGGGGTTGCCCGGCAGGTTCTGTATACCCGAGCCTGTGTCTGTCTTTTCAACCAGACAAGATAACGCTGAGCTGCCTTAGCTGTGACTTGTGCTCAGCGCCTTCTCTGTGAGATGCTCTTCATACCATGACTCATTTGATCCACCTGACAATCCGCTGGTAGCGCTGAACCCAATTCACAAGTCAATATTTGGAACAATTGCCTTTGGCTCCTATATCCAGCAAAGGCCAGATTCGTAGTTACAACCAACCTGTGGCTCAGAAACCTACAGTAGTCCTGTCCCTACAACCACCTGCCCCCTCATCTCTGCTTTTTGGCCTTTGACTCTGAGGGGCCTCTTACCACTGTCACCCTCGCAGAGCTCTCTGTGTGCTTGCCGGGCTCTCACTGGCATGTTGAGAGTCCCTTCATCACCACTCTCCACCTTTATATTTTATTCTGTTTGCCTCCATCCCATGGAACAATGGCCATTTCTATTATAGTAGTGGTGTAGGGCCACCTGACTCTAAGCCAGATGTGCCTTGATACCGAGGCTGTGATGAAAACTGATCTCTAAAACCAAAACTGGTAGACTACCAAGACTGGTGAGGTTGTTTGCGGTGTTGTAAATTATGACTTGGTGGGTTCCGCATGTCATCAGAGTTGGGTAGAGCATTAAATTAGGCCAGACACCCTGCTTGAGGGACTTTGGAGTCCCATATGCTGAAGTCAGCTGGGGAGCAGTTTATTTCAAATTCCCTTAGTGATGAAAACACTGGCTAGTCCAACCTCCTCTGGAGAGGTACCCGGGCTCCTCATTTCCTGTGTGTGTGAGGGCCTGAGCTGACCTGTTTTCCTGGCCCTGCCTCCTACAGGATAGGCTTTGTTCCCCTGGCTGAGTCAGCTAGCTTCCTATAACTGGGGGAGTCTTGAGTCTGGAGCATGGAAACAAAATGCTCTTCACTCAGCAGTCCTGAAGACGAGAGGACTCGCCTGCCCCAGCTGTTCCTCACACTTGCCTTTCCATGGGACACTGTACCCAGTATCCATGACTTGAGAGATTTATTCTGGCTCACAGCTACAGACATTCCAGTTCATGGTTGGCAGGCTCAAACACAGATCAGCATGATGGAAGGGCCTGGGAGAATAGCAGCTTGTTTCATGGTGACCAGAAAGCCAAGAGTGAAAGGAAATCATCAGAGAAGGATATCTCCCTCCATGTTGAACTGCCCCCAGGCCCCACCCCCAGCCAGGCCCCACCCCCAGCCAGGCCCCACCCCCTAGCGGTGCACTCAGCCTCTGAACACCAGAGGATGAATCCATAGGTAAGTATAACACCCCCATGATCAACCTAAAAGCCCTGCCTCTGACGGCATGAGAGTTTGGGGGAACCTTCTAGATCTAAACCTCAACATTGCCTCTCACCTGCACACTGAGTGATGTTTTGTTGGATATTTTACCTACCTAACACAACAGCAAGAAACAAAAATCATCCATTCAGTCTGATGAGTTCCTTCTGTCTTGAGCCTCCCATTGGTATGAGACCCATGGCTTCAATTCCCAGTCGACACCCTTGTTTTCTGCTGGAAGTTGGAAATCACCTTGAAGGGGAGTAGGGCTTTCCAGTAAGGGTGAAGAACAAAGAGTCCTGGGTAGTGAGATATTCCTGTTGGTTAAGGATTGCCATGGAAATGAGCCCAGTGACCAATAATTACTGAATGGAAAATTGATAAAATGCAGCTAAAACAGAGGGCATCATGGAGCAGATTTCTGTTAAGAGGAAGGCAGGCTGGATGCATCACAGCCTTGGGCTTCCCACACCCACTCTCACGGTGTAGAAAGTCTTGGAACGAGAGGATGTGCCTCTGGTGAGCACAAGGATGACAATACTGTCAAAAGATATTTGGGCACTGCTGTGCAGTGGTCACTATTCTGAGCACGAGAGAGACAACAGTGGGGAAGTTTTTAAAAATAGAGATTGACTCCAGGAAGAATCTATATGTAGATAAGAGACAAGAACATGGGTTGTAGTAAAAATATAATGAATATTTAAATTTCAGAAAGTATACTTATTGTGGTAGAAGACACATTGCCACTAATCCCCTTAAAATACTCCTCTTCACTTTGAGCACACCTATCCCACCAACTATTTTGGTGTTTTAAGACAGTGTCTCACTATGTAGTTCAGGGTGGCCCCTTATCTAGCCAAGGCTGGCCTCAGGCTCATAGCCATCCTCCTGCCTCAGCCTCCCAGGTGCTGGGATTCCAGGTATAAATCACACATTTGGCCATTCTGGCTGCTTTTTAAAGTAGTTGTGGGAGTCTTCTGAGTATCTTCATGAGGTGTGATTAAAAAAATCAGCTGCAAGTCCATCCCACAAAAAGATGGGCTCATAAAAACGTGACAGTGTGTCCTCATCCCTTATTCAACATATCTGGCACGGTGTGACTGGATCTTCCTCAGTGTCAAAACACTATAGAAAAGGAACATTTTGAATCAATTCAAGATATTGAGGCAGCCATGACGGCACAGCTAAAGACACTCAGGAAAGAGGACTTCCAGAACTGCTGCAGAAAGCGGCAAGAAGGGTGGGACAAGTGTGTTTTAAGTGATGGAAAG
>PVKN010038215.1:0-11102 GCA_004027915.1 Capromys pilorides
ACTAAATTGCAATTATTCATGTAATACAGATCTTTCAAAGTGAATTCTAGAAACTGTTGGCACTGTGCCACTTAGAAGAATTCAACTGCTTCATTATAACTGAACTACAATTGAACATGCCATTGAGCCTTATGCTTAATAATTAAATAATAAAGTGGTCATATTTCAAAACATAGTCTTGTGGCTTCTGAAGATGTAGCTCATGCTGAAAAACGTGAGATATGCCAGTACCTAATAGAGTTTAAGCTTTTCACCTTCCTTATCACTCTAGTTTTGATAGGACTGCATGTAGTATTGATGTTGTGATTATATACAGACAGTGAATCCAATGAGCAGCATAGTTGGCTACTTATACTTATGAAAACAATAAATTATGTAATTGTGAGAATTTCAGCTTTACAACTGGCACAGAAGGCGAATCCTTTTAGGTATAGATCTGGGCACTTACCAGTGTCTTTATTTCACACTGGTAAGACAGGTGGTGCCAAAGCAAAACACATGCAATTTAGTCAGTTCAAGAAAGTAGACAAAGTTACATGATGATCTAAAAAATCAAATTCTTAGGCTGTTGTGTTTGCTCACAGCACTGTGTGTGTGCTCATGTGCATGTGTGCGTGCGTGTGTGTGTGTGTGTGTGTGTGTGTGTGTGTGTGCGTGCGCATGTTCATGCACATACTCAAAGGGAAAGTCTGGCCATAGGAGGCGGAGAGGGAAAAAAAAACTCTCAAAGATGCTTTTAATGAAGAAATGGGTCAGGATATGTTAGTTGAACTAATTCAGGTTACCATCTTGGCTGCTGACCTACTGTGCAAGGGTATAAGTTTCAGAGAGCCCAGAGACAGATCAGTAAATAGTAGTGCCTATAGGTTCTACATCTGTAAGTAGCCATTTCTGTGTGAAAGTGACTTTTTGAGTTTCTTTTCTCTTTCTTTTGGTTTCCCCTTTAGCTCCTTACTTTTGGTTGTCCAAGCTATTGTGCAACATTGCATTTAGGAGTAAACCTTAATGTAGTACAGTGTAATTTAAATATTATTTAATAATAATATTTATTAATAAAGACTCTTTTATGTTTGTTCACAAGCTTAATCCAAAATCTTCCCTTACTTCCAATCAATAAATAATACTGCATTCCAAGCAAATGAAAATTTGTTTGCCATTTCTAAAGGCTAACAAGACCTGTTTTGTGGGTTACAGGAGTTGGTTTTGACAGAGAGGCCAGTATTCGCTGCTCTCTAGTTCATTCACAATCTGTACTGCAGCGGAGACGCAAACTAAGGAGGAGGAAAACCATCTCCGGTATCCCCCGAAGAGTTCAACAAGAAATAGGTGTGGTATCCAAAAGTGCTAATGGTTTGGTCTAAATGTTCAATGTTTGAACTGGTAGAAGGTTTGAAATGGTAAATACTTGTTTTCAATTCAGCAGCCAAATACAATTACATTTAAACTCTCTTTTCTGAACTGCAGGCTTAATGTTAAAGATTTAGGCATATACATGCAGGTACTGCGGCTGAGAAATAGTATTTTGCTAACTCTCAGAGCTTTCATTAAGGTGAAAATTGTGAATAAAAAGTAACAAGAGTCAATGCAAGATTTTTTGGGAAAATTTTAACTTCATTTGAAGAAAGATAGACTTTGATGACTTTAATTATTTTAAAAGATAAATTTCAGGCAAACCTCAATATTGAATATTGAAAATATGCTGTTGGTGACTTTTTATATTTTTTTGGTTCAATATGTTTAAAATATTCCTTCCTGCACTCTTAAAAAATATTATAATGGTAGCCTTCTTATAAATGCAGTTTCTATTTCTTGTAAGGAAGTCTATGGTTTTATTTCATTTTGTTTCTATTATAAAATGTAAATGAAGCTTAGTGGACAAGAAGAGAAAATGTACTATAGTTTTAAAAATTAATCACTTTTGGAGGCAAATGAGCATAACAATGAAGAGAAATAATTTATGAAATATGTGTAAGCACATCTTCTCTTGGTATGTCCACATACATATATAGATATGTATATATACATAAATATACATACATAGGGACTAAGAGGAGAGAGAACCACAGAAATAGCATGCTTACTTTCTCTTAATTTTATATATTAATTGTTTTCTCTACGAAAAAACTCTAACATGCCTGCACACATATTTGTGGACACCTCTTAAAATGGCTATTACACTGTTGCTGTATGAAATATCTCACTGTACTTTCCATGTGCCCTAGATTCTGATGAATCACCAGTGGCCAGGGAAAGGAATGTGATTGTGCACACAAACCCAGACCCCTCCAACACTGTCAATAGAAGGTCCGGAACCAGGGACTCTGAGTGCCAAACGGAGGATATTCTGATTGCTGCCCCATCCAGAAGGAGAATCAGAGCTCAAAGGGGTCAGAGCATTGCAGCTTCCCTTTCTCATTCCGCTGGCAACATTTCCGCACTGGCAGACAAAGGTGACACCATGTTTACTCCTACAGTGAGCAGTCGCACAAGATCTCGGAGCCTTCCTCGGGAGGGTAACAGAGGTGGAGATGCTGAGCCCAAAGTTGGTGCTAAACCCTCAACATATGAAGAGGGGGAACCTTTCATAGGTGACCGTGAAAGAGTCCCTAATGACTGCAGTGAGACACCAAGCAGCCCAAGTGCCCAGGAACACCAGCCTGTTTTGGACCTGCCCTGTTCTCAACATCTTCATAGCCCCCAGCACAAGCTGAGTGAGAGAGGGCGGTCACGTCTGTCCCGGATGGCTGCTGACTCTGGCAGCTGTGACATCTCCTCCAACTCTGACACCTTTGGGAGCCCCATCCACTGCATCTCTACAGCCAGCGTACTCCTCAGTGGTCACATAGACCAGAAAGATGATCACCAGTCATCCAGTGGTAACTGGAGTGGCAGCAGCTCGACATGCCCCTCACAGACCTCAGAAACAATCCCTCCTGCAGCTTCTCCTCCTCTCACTGGCTCTTCACACTGTGATTCAGAGTTGTCACTAAACACAGCCCCTCATGCTAATGAGGATGCCAGTGTTTTTGTGACAGAACAGTACAATGACCACCTGGATAAAGTGAGAGGCCACCGGACAAACTCTTTTACCTCCACGGTTGCAGATCTGCTGGATGACCCCAGTAACAGCAACACAAGTGACAGTGAGTGGAATTACCTACATCACCATCATGATGCCTCTTGTCGCCAAGATTTTAGTCCTGAGCGTCCCAAGGCAGATAGCCTGGGCTGTGCAAGCTTCACAAGCATGGCCACTTATGACAGTTTTCTGGAAAAATCACCATCAGACAAAGCAGATACTAGCTCTCACTTTTCAGTAGACACAGAAGGATACTATACCTCCATGCACTTTGACTGTGGTCTCAAAGGTAACAAGAACTATGTCTGTCACTATGCAGCCCTGGGCCAAGAGAGTGGCCAGGGTGTTGGGGTTCCTCCTGGTCTTCCGGATTGTACATGGCAGGACTACTTAGATCATAGGAGGCCAGGGAGACCAAGCATCTCTTTCAGGAAACCAAAGGCAAAGCCGACTCCACCTAAGCGTAGCTCATCTTTGAGGAAGTCCGATGGAAATGCAGATGTTCCTGAGATGAAAGAACCAAAGATAAGCAGTGGCCAACACCTGCCTCACAGTTCCAGGGAAATGAAGCTGCCTCTTGATTTCTCCAACACGCCTTCTCGAATGGAGAATGTCAATATCTCTCCCAAGCAGGAATCATCTTGGATGAACCAGAGTGAACATGCTATTAAAGAATCTCAGTTAGACACTTCAGATGTTCCAGCATTCAAAGATGAAGGTGCTGAATCAACTCACTATGCAGACCTCTGGCTTCTAAATGACTTGAAAACAAATGATCCATATAGATCCCTATCTAATTCAAGCACTGCTACGGGTACCACTGTTATTGAATGCATCAAATCTCCAGAGAGCTCTGAATCCCAAACATCACAGTCAGAATCAAGGGCCACCACTCCATCTCTTCCATCTGTTGACAATGAGTTTAAACTGGCTTCACCAGAGAAGCTAGCTGGCTTGGCATCTCCATCAAGTGGCTACTCAAGTCAATCTGAAACACCAACATCCTCTTTTCCTACAGCTTTCTTTTCAGGTCCCTTGTCTCCTGGAGGTAGCAAAAGAAAACCTAAAGTTCCAGAAAGGAAATCTTCTCTACAACAACCCTGTTTAAAAGATGGAACCCTATTACTGAGTAAAGATCTTGAACTTCCTATTATACCTCCTACCCATCTTGACCTAAGTGCTCTTCATAATGTCTTGAATAAACCACTTCATCACCGTCATCCATTGCATGTTTTTACTCACAATAAGCAAAACGCCGTAGGAGAAACACTGAGGTCAAATCCTCCACCATCTCTTGCAATTACTCCAACAGTACTAAAATCGGTTAACCTTAGGTCCATTGGTAAAGCTGAAGAAGCTAAGCAAAAAGACAGCAATGGCACAGATCTGCCCTACTTAGAAGAAAGTGCTCTCACAATGGCTGCCTTATCTCCTGGCAAGATAAGGCCACATACAGCAAAGAAATCAATATCACGCCAGTTCTCTGCTGAAGACCCTATACTGTCCTTTATAGACTCCTCTGCTGTTGAAGCAGGGCAAGAGAAACCATGTTTGGAAAAGACCCTGACATTGGATGTGAAGAATCAGTGCAATCCAGAAATGGGAACCTTAGCTGGTAGCAATCTTTTAGATTTAAATGTCCTAAAAGACCAAATACAGATGGAGAGTGAGCCTTTTCCAGAAAATATGCCAAGTAAAACCCGTGGGGTTTTCACAGAAGGATTTCAGAGGGTATCTGCTTCATACTCAAATGATTTAGATGGCAAAATAATGCAGTATGGAGCTGGTCCCAATGGAGCCCCAGAGCAGGTACAGAAGGCATCCTCAGTAGATCAAGAGGAAGTTTCCCAATCTGAACCTGTGGATGGAATCACATCTCAGTCCAACTCACCAGCTAGAGCAATGGACATAAGCAATCAACTTAAACATCAGCTTGTTATGAGCCGCCACCATGACAAAGTGCCTGGGAATATTCACTATGAATCAGAGATATCAACTATAAATTCACTCCCTGACAAATGTTCTGAGCAGGAAAATAATGCTTCAGGTATTTCACCCAAAAGTGCCTCTGATAATGGCAGGGCAGAGGAGACCCAAGGAAGTGTGGATGAGGCTTCTCTGAAAGGTCAGTCACTGATACTTTTGTCATAGAGAAATGTGTCTTTTGGCATTTCCTGCAGATTTTCTTTTTTTACATTCCCCATAATACTGTACAACCTGAGGGTTGGTTTTCTCTCCAATATTTCTTCTCATTTATCTCAATAACTGAGATAAGAAAAGAAAGCTTTTGTTACTGAGAGACTAGGCTTGCTTTGACAGATACTTCTGCTTTAAAAGTATCAGTAAGTAACCTAGTGCAGTAGTCCATGCCTGACCTGTAATCCCAGCACTCAGAGAGGCAGTAGCAGGAGAGTTGCTGCAGGTTCAAGGCTAGCACGGTTTACATACTGAGATCAAGCTCAAGGTCAGCCTGGGCTATATAGTAAATTCAAGGATAGCCTGCACTACACAGTGAGACTCTGTCTCAAAAAAGGAAGAAAAAATGGCAATAAGTAAATCCTATGTGTCTTAGCACTACATTAGTGAAATATAGTATTGTGCTGTGTAACTTCCTCTTAAAGATGCTTCTATTTTTATTTTAAGAATTATCACCAAGTGACGACTCAATCATTTCGCCACTTAGCGAAGACTCTCAAGCTGAAGCAGAGGGTGTGTTCGTGTCTCCAAACAAACCTAGAACAACTGAGGATTTATTTGCCGTCATTCATAGGTGAGGCAATGTTACCTTGTTGGCCAAAATAAAAGCACAGAAAATGTTTCACTTCTTAAAGTGTTTCTTACCACCTGCAAATATAGGAATGTCCTTTCTACTTGTAGCAGCTTCAGCCAAACCAAAAGTAGGCAAGGAAGAATTACTTTTCCAAATCAGACTGGAAGATGTATATGAAAGTTGGGCAATATGAGCCTTTATAATTAGTTAGAACTCAAATGAGAGACTCGTAAGAATTTCTGAGGGGAAGATGTTGGATTCCTTTTTTTTTTTTTAACCAGGAAAGACATTATAGAACAAGTTTGTATGTGAAAATAATTTGTAGTTATGTGACTTGTAATGAAAGCTCAAATTCTAGTATAAACTCTGACTTTAGTACATATTTCCCTCTCTCCCTCCCTCCCTTCTTTTCTTCCTCCTTCCTTCCCTTTTTCCCTTTGTTTCTTTCTCTTTTCTTTTCTTTGTTTTTTGGTGTTGAAGATCAAACTCAGATCTTCACATATAGCAAATAATTGATCTCCCACTGAGCTACAACAGCAGTTCTTCAAATGGTTTTTATTTGTTTGTTTGTTTGCTTGCTTGTTTGTTTTTTTTTAGTACAAGGTCTACAGGGTCTCACTACATAGATTGAACTTGCAGTGATTCTCCTGTTTGCAGCCTCCCAAGAGCTGAGGTTACTGGCACACACCACCATGCAGAGTCTCAGTTGCCATTTAACCCCCCAGGAGTGGGACTGGCACAGCGCTCTGGGGATTGAACCCTGGCCCCTGCACTCTGCCTAAGCAGGCACTTTAGTCTGCTGTGCTATCTGGCTGGCCCCTTCAACTTTTAAATAATTTCTTTAACTTAAAAAAACACGCTCAAAGATACAATCATACAGTTGTAAAGACAAACATAAGTTTATCCAACAAAACAATTAGACCCCAAGTGTGAGAGAAGCCATTTTATAGCTTCAAAAAACTCTAATAATTGTTCCTTTCTTCTCACTTTTTAAAACCTAAATTTCTTTAACAGTGCTACGCTCATGTCCAAAATTAACATCTATAGCCCATGAATAGGAGAATCCTCTGTGCTGCTTTCCCAGGACAGGGGTAGTGCCATGCTACCCATACGTACTTTCTCATTTTGCCCACTGTGCCCTTGTGATCAGTGACCATTATTTGCAAGAGTCACAAATTCATTTCAGCTAGTCACCAAAGAACTGAGTCAGATATTAATGATCAATCTTTTTGAGTTTTCCGTGATAACAAACAGCCCACTGTGGCATGGGTACCATAGGTTTACCACCACTGGAGTAGGAGTTAGTCCTTGAAAAGTAAACTCATATCTGATGGAACTAGCCAGCTGTATGTACCTACTCCTTTTACATGGACAGCTGCCTTTTTATACTGACTGTCTTTTCACTCACTCTTGGGACAAAATACCCAACACCCAAAAGAGGGAAGGAAAGCTTTATTATCTCACAGTCAGTAGAGGTTTTAGTCCGTACTTGGATGGCTCCAAGGCAGAGTGGCACATGGCAGACGGAAGCCCTTCCTGGTGGCAGAAACCAGCAAAGAGCAAAGGGAGGAGCAGCAGCTGAAGCTTAGATAGCAAGCCTCTCTCCCTTGTTTCCAGTCTGACTGAGAAGACCAGAGCTCCTCCAAGGAAATGAAATGCTCCATCCTGTCTCAGTTCCCTTTTATATCCTTGAAGTGATTAGTCACTCTAGGGTAGGGCCTCCCCACCCTAGGGTGGTGCTTCCAGGCCCTAGGGCAAGGCCTCCATGCCCTAGAGTATGCAAGTGCTGAGCCAATTTAGTTCAGCTTTTAACTTCTCAAGTTGACATAGTGTATCAGTGACTACACTGACCTACATGGAACTCCCAAGAGACAAAACTTTGGGATTATGTTTTCCACTTTATCATTTTCAAGGCAAATTCCTTACAGGCAATTTATAACCTTTTTTCCCACTGAGATTATACTGCACTGTTAAAAGACACTTCCATTTTAACTTGATGTAATTCTCTCTTAAAGAAAGACCACTGCTCTTCAAAAACTTTTTTTACAGAATCCAATCTGAAACACTTTCTGAGTGGACCTTAGCAGGCATATTTCTCCACTTACAGGCAAGGAATTGTTAGTTTATTTTTCTTCACTGCAGTCTCTATAGTCTAAATTATAATTATTTTCCTCCACTTCGATACTTTATTTTGAGCCCCAAAATGAATTTCTAATCTGCTACATAAGTTAAAGAACCAGGTACTCACTCTCCAAAGAAGCATGCTTGTGTCTTCAATACTAGGCAGGACCCAGTAATGGAAGCAGAAAGACCAAGATTTGATTCCCAACTCTGCTACCTTATATACATGAATAAGTTAAAACTGCTGAACCCATTCTCTTACTATAAATGGCAATATCTATTGCTTATATATTTGGTTTTAACAGCAAAATAACATTTTCATGCCTGGAGTAAGATAGATGTTAAAAGTAAATGTTAGATTGAATAATCTATCCTTTTGGAGGGCCAGATATATGCAAGATGTCACAGGCTTACCTCCAATTGTAAAGCTTACATTCTTTTATATTATTGTGTGTGTGTGTGTGTGTGTGTGTGTGTGTGTGTGTTGTTTTTTGAAGTACTGAGGATTAAAGTCAGGGCCTTCACACTGAAATATGTCCCCAGCCATATATATATATTTTGTGTGTGTGTGTGTGTGAAACAGTATCTCACTAAATTGCCTGATGAGATTTCAACTTGCAATCCTCCTACATTAGCCTCCCAAAGCATTGGAATTAGAGTCATGAACCACCATGCCCAATTTGCCTACAGATTTTTAATTTGATTGAAGAGCATGTTGCCAGTACTCATCAATAAATCGAATTATACTAAAGATTCATTGAATTTATACTTGCTTTCTTATAAAAAGAAAATCAATAAGATGAATGTGGTACCATATGCTTCTAACCCTAGCACTCTGAAACATTGAGGTAGGAAGATAGTAATTTCTAGCCCAACCTCATTAACTTAGCAAGACTGTCTCAAAATAAAAAAAAAAAGGAGTGGAATCTGGAGATGTAGCTCATTGCAATAGCCCTGGGTTCAGTTCCCAGTAAGACAGAAAGAAGAAAGAGAGAAAGAAACAAAGAAAGAAAGAAACAAAGAAAGATCAGTAATGTGATGATGGGTATTCATATTCATAGACTTTTTTAGTTTGATAAACTTATTCTTGCATTTGTGTAGGATATATTTACTTATTTACATCACAGTGGTGAGAGCTAGTTTGTTGAGAACTGACAGTACACCAAGTTTAAGAGCTCCAGAGAGGATCTAGATTTTTAATTCCTCACAGAGAGTTGGTTTACTGCTTATTATGCTATTGGTAGTCCTTAGACAGCTATGGGAAATGGTATCTGCAGCCAAAGATGGGTTTGTTTTAAAAACTTAAATTATTATATGGAGGAAATTTAAAACTTAGGCCCAATAGTCCATTACGTTCTTATTGGTATAGCCATTACCCAGGTGCATCAGCTATCAGACTAATTCCAGTCCTGTCTCATCCACCCCTCCAACTATAGTACTTGCTCTGTTTGATATTATCTGAAACCCAATTCTGGACATCAGAGCATTTCATTTGCATTTGCATAGCAAAGACAGCTTTTATAAGAAAAAAACCACAGCCCTTCACCCCGTTGTAACTGGAAGTCAGATAGCAATATTTTCTTAAACTGTTGCAAAATATCCCAATAAGTTCTCTTCCAGAACCGACAGTCATTACATTAGTTATTATCTTAAAAGGTCAAATCCAGAACCTAACTCATGCCTATTGGTTATCAGAGAGTACCCTCAGACTATGAGTGCCACAAGGGCTAAGGATATACTTACTCTTAATGTCTATGCATAGTGTCACACAAGACCAACTCAAAATGCTCTCTAAATAGAATGCATGAATGAGACCAAACACTTTAAAAATATACATGGACTCAGATTTTTGCCCCATTTTTCCTTTTCTTAAACAGATCCAAGAGAAAAGTACTTGGAAGGAAAGATTCTGGGGATATGTCTGTCCGAAGCAAATCTAGAGCTCCTCTTGGCAGTGGTAGCAGCAACTCGAGTTCTGTGGCTTCATCCAGCAGCAACGTGACAAATGCGAACAGCCAGAGGTCTCCTGGTCTCATCTACCGGAATGCCAAAAAGTCCAACACTTCCAACGAAGAGTTTAAGCTGCTACTCCTCAAGAAAGGCAGCCGCTCCGATTCCAGTTACCGCATGTCTGCCACTGAGATCCTCAAAAGTCCCATACTGCCCAAACCTCCGGGGGAGTTCGCTGGGGAGTCCCCGCAAAGCCCTGATGATGCCCATCAGGGATCACCTGGGGCAGAGGCATTGTCCCCACTCTCTCCGTGCTCCCCACGAGTCAATTCAGAAGGGTTTTCCTCAAAGAACTTTGCCACTTCAGCATCCGTGAGGGTTGGACGTTCGCGGGCGCCCCCTGCGGCCAGTAGCAGCCGCTACAGCGTCCGGTGCAGGCTGTACAACACACCCATGCAGGCCATATCCGAGGGCGAGACAGAAAACTCAGACGGAAGCCCACACGACGACCGCTCTTCCCAGAGCTCCACATAGGCTGCCTGTGACAGGATGCTGCCAAACACCCAAACCCTTAGTTAGGAGAGGATGTAGGGATGCCACAGGGAACCCGAGAGAAGTCGCAACAGGATGGGAGAGCATCACTGCACAGCAATGATTTTTAAATATACGCTGGGGAAATAGAGGTGGTTTAGTCATTCTTGATTAGTTTCCATGTTTTAAGCAGCTGTACCATCTCCTATGTTTTTCTTAAACTTAGTTTGACTTATCCAATCTCATTCCCTGTGATAATAGGGGATACAAAAAATATGTAATTTTCGTGAAAACTAGACAAGGTTTTCCCAGAGCTGCCTATTCAGAAAATAAAGCCCTCACTGTCATGGTTATTTAAGAAAACTAATTACTCTGGAGGTTTGGTATTTTTTTACATTAAAGTGAACTAAAGCAAAATTTAGAAGAAAGAACTACACATATGTAAATACCATATTTTTGATAAAAATGTGTAAATAGATTTATCAATGATGAGTGAACATGTGGCCAATTATCTACTGCACACCAACTGTTTATAGAACACAAACTGAAGTGTAATAGTTGTATTCTGTGAATACCATTTTCATATGAAATACCGTATTTAAATGTCCACCAATATTTCTAAGTGATAAACCTCAAATATGAATTTAAAAC
>PVKN010038216.1:0-11103 GCA_004027915.1 Capromys pilorides
GCACATCAATTTGTGCAAAAGACATTTTAGTCCATCTGGAACAGTGGCCAAAGTCCCAATAGTTTTAGCATTGCTGAAAAGTCCAAGTTCCAAGTCTCCTCAGAGATCCAAGGCAAATTCTCAACTGTGAGCCCCTGCGTGAAAGAAAAGTTAAACAGATCCAACATTCAAAGGTACAAGATAAACATTACCAACCCAAAAGTTGCAAACAATAGGGTAATATGAAACACTGGAACCAACACAGGTCCAAAACCCAGCAGGGTAAACATCAAATCCCATAGTTCCAACTGGAACATCTGAAGCAGTCTGCACTGAGTTGTGAGCTCCAAAGGCCTTACACAGCTCCGCCCCACAGCACTCTTGGTGGTAGTTTCCATGGCTTCTCTCTTAGGCCAGATTTGCTCCATCTTTGCAGTTTCCCTTAGAGGATCCACGTTTCTGGATTTTCCAAACTTCTGGGATTTCCGTGGAATAGACTTCTCACTCTCTGCTTCACACACTGCCCTCTCAGGGGCACACTGCCTGGCCTCCCAGGCCTTCTTCTAAAATTGAGGTGGAAGCCTTGTTAACTTCAGAACTCCTGTGTTCTGAATGTGCCTAAAGCCAATGTCGCATGGATGATGCCACGGTCTATTGCCAGCTGGAGCAGTAGCCAGGCTTCCTTCTCTCTTGGTTGTAGAGGTGGAGTGACTAGATTGATGAACACTCTGGCCTTGATTCTGAGGAACAAATTCTCCATGCTGGCACCATTTTGAAACCTGGTTTGGCTGCTGCCTCCATTCTGGTCTCTGTGGTTTTTTTCTCAAGGCAAAGCCTCTCTCCTTTGCAATTCTGGGGCTGCAAAGGTAAAGAGCTGCTGCCTCTTGTGATGCCCTCAGGCCATCTGTGTGATTCTCTGGTTCCTTCCCAGCAAAGCAGATCCTTTCAGCTCCATCTTTGCAGTTCATAACTCTCCTGGTGCTTCCTTTCTGGCCAAACTCACAATATTTTAAATCATCCTGCTTGGCTCTTTGCTCTTGATTTTCAACATAAATCTGGCTAAAAGCTGTCAGTAACAACCTTGCCACTGCCCCAATAGTTTGCTGCTTTGAAATATCTCTTGAAAGATTAATCAGTCTGCCATGCTTAATCTCAGCCTTAGGCAAAGTTTCTGGGCACAAGCAAAATTCCAACAGACTTTCAGCCAATCCATAGCACAAATCATCTGAAGTTCAACAACCAATGCTGCCCTTTTCCCCAGCAGAAACCTCCCAACCTGGTTTTCACAGGCAGGCCTTTTGTCAGTCTTCTGGTCTAAGCTCTGACCAGGATCTCCCCTACAGAACAGCCAAAGCTTTTCCAGTGCTTTGCTTGTAGGCAACATCTCTGAATCTTTCCTATCTCTTCCCATAAGCCTTTCCCAAAAGCTTGTAATCCACATGGTCAGGTTAGTCACAGCAACAACCCCACTCCTGGTACCAAATTCTGTTTTAGTTACTTTTTACTCACTGCTGGGACAAATACCTGACATCCAAAATGAAGGAAGAAAAGGTATATTTAGCTCACAGTTACTGGAGGCTTCAGTTCATACTCGGCTGGCTCCAATGCAGAGAGGCACATGGCAGAGAGCAGCAGTTTAGAAGCAACAAAACACCAAAGGAGCAGAGAGCAACAGCATGAGTCTGTCTCTCTGTCTCTCTTTATATCACAATCAGGCTGTCTGCCTCAGCCTATCTACCTTAGGCCACACCCATAATCCTAGAAGGACTCATATCCATAATCCTATCAGTACTAAAACACATAATCCCAGCGGATCATGGGTCAAGTCTCAAACTCTAGAAGTTCCTGCCCCACGATTGCGTGAGGCTTTGAGGGGACAACTAGACATAACGCCTGCTGTCTGTCATTGTGTGACTGCAAATCAGAGCTCACTTCCCTTCTTCACCCCTTCTATGCTCACACAGCACACGTAGAGAAGAGTGGCTGGTGACATGAACAGTAAGCAGCGCTCACCCATCACCAGCCGGGCTGGCAGTGGGAGTCACTGGTCAGTCCAGCACTCGTAGGCCCTGGACATCCTGCGAGGTTGCCTCCTGCACTTCCCTACTCAGGCCAGTCTTTTGTTCATTCAGCGCTTTCTGTTTCACGCCAGTCCTGTGCTGAGCACACTTCTGTGCCACCACGCATTCTCTGCACAACCACGACGTGTGCCCTTGGCCAACCCCATCGCCCTGTGTGAGTGACGCGGTGCAGCTTACTTCAGCATCTTGCATCTGCTTCTATGTGTGCAGTCCCCACTCAGAAGTATGCATCTTGTTCTTAACCTAGCTGGGGTGCTGCATGGCTCCTCATGTCCAATGAAAGCTTGTCTCTTGGACTGTAACTCCAAGCCCTGTGAATCTTTTCTCCCAGTGTGTGCTTGAGGTTGGGAGGGTGCGGTTAGGAACCTGCTTACAGCCACATAGCTGCAAAGAGCCTCAGCCCAGGCCAGGGCACAGCTCACTGTGAGGAACCCACAGCCTGCCCTTGTGCCCCCCGCACCACACTGAGCCATTCAGCCAGCAGATGTGCTCATCAACCAACTGAGCTTTCCCAATCAGCCACTGCATACCAGGCATTGTGTGCGGGGACAAAGGTCCATCTCCTTGGCCTCCCAGCGTAGAGATCCTGAGCTGCAATGTTATGCTCCAGAATAAGGGGATCCAGTGGATCTGCTTAGGGAGAGGATGTTCCAGACTCTTTGCAAGAGAAATTGCCTCTGCCCAGGTGTTCTCTGCCAGAGGGAACACACTGTCGGGTACTATGTGCTCCAGCATGGACTGTGTGCTGGGTAGGACATGTTAACACCATCCACGTGGCTACAGACTGGAGTCCTGCATCCCTGTACAGAAACAGAGGCAGGAAAAGCATTGCTTAGGCGTCATCCAGCCACCAGAACCTCTGTCTTGAGAGCTACTGGGGTGAACCACTGCAGGGATCTCTCGGTCTGTTCTCACAGGTTTGAATTTCATTTGTCAGGGGAAATCAAACAGAAAAGCATTCACATGGCGCAAAGTCACACAGGAGAGTAGGCATGACCTTAGCTCAAAGGTCGGGCTTCCAGGCCTGCACTGCCCCTGAGGGTCCTTCTCAGTTTGGGCTCAGGTCTGAATACCGGTTGCCTGGCATTCCATTCTGTGGGTTTCTCATCTTCATTCCAAACCTGCTTTTCTCCACTGGGCCTGAGTGTTGGCTGGAACTCCAAGGGACTACGTTCTTCAGTTGGACCCCAGAATTCTCATCTGGCAAGCCTTTTTGGGTCCATGCTGGCCCCTTCTCTAGCTCTGGCTTGCAAAGTGAGTACCTGAAAAGTGGAGAGTATTTGAACGCTGAGCTTGCATTGATACACCTGAGGTTAAGCCAGGTCTTCTTGGTCTGGTGTGTGCACCAGGCTCACCCAGGAACACGGAGCGTGGTCACATTCCCTGGTGGTCTTGAAGGTAGAAGGAGTGTTTCTTTCAGCCTTTGTTTCCCAGGAACTAACCCGGAGCCAAGGCTTGGAGCAAAGCAGATTCCCTCAGGAAATGCATTGGAAGTGGAGCAAGCAAAGCAGGGGAGAGGAGACAGCGGGCAAGGGTGTGACCTCAGCCATAGCTACAGCCACAGTCACAGCTCTCCTTGTTCCCCAGGGAACTCTGAGTGTGGGGGGCCCCAACTTGGGATGCTTTCACTTAACAGTGTTTTTGTTTTGTTCACTTTAAGATGCTACTGAAGTACACTCATGCAATCACCCTTCTTCTCTTTGGGATATTTTCCAATTAATTAATCGAGATATTCCAAACTTTTAATCAAATGGGCTTTGTGTAGGAGGATTTTACTCAGCTGCAGCTAACGTCAGCATGTGGGGCACATTTGGGGCAGGCTGGTCTGTTATGATGTTCAGTGGTATTTAGTGCATTGAATGCATTTTTTTTTTTTATTTTAGGGAAGGGTCTACAGGGTGTTCAGTGTCTCACTACTAGGTGGGATTCATAGTGATCTGCCTGTTTATAGCCTCCCAAGAGCTGGGATTAAAGGCATACCACCATGCTGAGTCACAATTGCCACCTCAGTGCACCCCGGGGTCAAGGCCAGCACGGCAGGCCTGGGGATCGAATCTCTGGTCCCTGCACCTGCCTATAGGTGCTTTAATCTCATGAGCTATTTAGCAGGCCCTTGAATGTATTTCTGACTTAGGGTATTTTCAGTTTACACTGGGTTTTAGGAATGTAACTGCTGTAAACTGAGGAGCATGTGTTTATTTATGTATTTGATGTAGGGTCTTACTACACATCTAGGACTCGTAGTGATCCTCCTGTTTCAGCCTCCCCAGCCCTGGGATTATAGGCATGCATCACAATGCCTCATTACGAGGCAGGCACAGCATGCGGTACCGGGGATCAAACCTTGGTCCTTGTGCTTGCCAAATCACCTCAGACCTACTGCAGCTGGAATCAAAGGAACTGTCCCCTCTGCCCCCACCCAGAGGGCAATGCTCTGAACAAGGGTAGAGGTAAGATTAGTTAGCAGGGCCCACAGAACTGGGGGACAGGCACAGAGAACACTCAGGTGAAAGGGATTTGGGGTTCCCGATGACCAACAGTGACAACCACGGTTTCATCTCTAGATCTGATCATCCCAAAGGCTGAGGAGTAAGATAGGGGAGGGCGCAGCTCCCTGATGCTTCATTCTTTGGCCAAATTCAATTTGCCGAGCTCCTGTCTTTCTCCTGAGCTCCAGATTCACATGGGCCCAGATGGTGCCTAGTCCCATTTCAGTTTCAGCTCAAACAAAATCCACTTAGATTGATTGCAGCAAAAACAAACCAAAACAAAGTGGAGCCAAACAGGAATGATTTTCATATAATCTGTCTTTGTTTTTTTCCCCCAGGGTATCTGCGCATCTGCTTCTCTCCCAGCACTGGTAATCTCCTGCACAGTGATTACACGGCGCCTCCACAGACCATTGCTGGACACTCTGAAAGGCATTCCTTGCATCTCCTGATGGAATGGAGCTTCCCCACTCTGGTCAGTAGCTACCAAGTTGCTGCCCGTCTGCATAGTAAAGAAGGTATAGGGGCTGGGGAGGTAGCTCAGCGGCATAAGCGCCTACGTAGCAAGCGCAAGGTCCTGAGTTCAAGCCCTGGCCCCACATGCGTGCTGGCCTGCGCAGTGCCGGATGTGGTGGCGCACACCTATGATGTTAGCACTTGGGAGGCTGAGACAGGAGGATCACTGTAAGCTTGAGACGGGCCTAGGGGCAACAAAAGTGAGCGCAAGGCTAGCCCAAACTGCATAGTGAGACCCAGTTTAGGCAGGGGAGGATTTTAAGTTTAAAATATGCCATGGAGTTAGCCCATTAGAATCTGACTTTGAAGTACGAGAATACAGTCAAATTGGTTTTTGCTTATCAAGCATAACCAAAATGCTCCCCTCCCCAAAGTGCCAAATGTTGTACCAGTGAGTGTCAGCTGGGAGAATGGGCAGCTTTTGGTAATATCCGGGGACAGTTTTGGTTATTACCAGGGGAGGGAAAGAATGTGCCCAGCCATTGAACGAGCAGAGGCCCAGGGTGCTGCTCGCTGTCCTATAATGTGAAGCCTGTCACCCTTAAAGCAAAGAATGACCCAGCTCCAACTCCAACACTGGGAAGGTTGAGAAACTTAAACTTGATTGCCACAGTTTGGTATGAATTTTGTATTAGCTGTCTGCATCTAGGCCCATTTTCTGTAGTTTTGAATTATCAAAATTCCACTTCTAAAATAATGATTTTTTTTTTTTTTTTTGAGACAGGGTTTCGCTGTGTAGCCCAGGCTGGCCTTGAACTCGTGCCAATCATCCTGCCTCAGCCTCCTGAGTGCTAGGACTACAGGCCTGAGCCACCATGCCTGGCTGAAATAATTTTGAGTATTGATTAAGAGTGAGATGCCGCTCAATGTGGTGCGAATTGACTCTTCTGCTAAACCGATCACACAGCAGTTCACTCGGAAAGGCTGCCTTCCCGCCCTCCACGTTTTCTGCATCCCAGCACCCGGCTGGTGAATGTGCCAGTGCCACAGGCCCCACACTCAGAAGGGGCACCAGGAGCGCAAGCCTGGGTTGTGGTGACCGTCTGGAGCTTCTTCATAATTTTGACTTGGCATTTGTGTTTAGATTGTGAAGTTCAATGGACAGTAAAGACATCCAGGCCCTTGGAGCCCTGGCTCTGCTCAGGAGCACCGGCTCTGTGCGGGAGCACTGGCTCCGTGCGGGAGCACTACTATAGACAGTTAAGTTACGTAGGAATATTATAAGCAGTGAGACGAGTTAGGCCCTTGAGAGGTCAGTGCAGAAGACACCTGTGGCTGGAGGTGATGGGCCAGGCTTCCAGCAAAGAGGAACAACAGCAACCACACACTCCTCCTAAGGTTTAGCAGCAAGGACTGATATTCTAAATAGGCACCAATGGACTCAGCTTGAGGACCAAAGTCTCCTAACCCGCCCCTTCCGGGGAAGTCCTAGCCTGTCCCATGTGTGTTTGCTCCGCCTCTTGCTTCCCAATTTGATCCCTGCTTAATCAGTATTACCTAAGTGACTATGCCTGTGATCTTATTGGCTGACCATAGTTTTGCCCCGCCTCACATCCATCTTGTGACTTCCCACTGTGTCAATGTTGCTTAAGTGACTACACTTGCAATCTTAGTAGTTGACTATAGTTTTGTACCACCTTGAACCCACCTCGTTTTATGGCTTTGATCAATAAAATGTCCTTGAGAAGCAGGATTGGTGGACAGCCCTCCAGGCCTACCTCTGTCCTTCTCAGATAGTTTTCTTTCTCTCAACGAATTCTTCCTACTCTTAACTTTCATTGTTCCTAGAATCCATTATTCGATTTTACAGAGCACAAACTTGGCATTTTGGACATCTAGCACATTGGGAGTTCTAATATTCCCCTTCTATTATGTAGATCATTTGGCAGTTATGTATGATATGTCTTATGTCACTACCTCCAGCTCATCCCCACCTGGCCCAGAGTAGGGATTAAGATCTCTACTCAGAGTCCAAGGCTGCGCTTGCTTCTGGAGGGTCCCAGAGCAGGTGTGGGGAGAAGGAGGCCGTGTCTCCTGTGGCCCACCTGAGAGGGAGGCTTCATGGCCAGTAAGGGCTGTGATCACCTCAGAAGTGTCCCCACTGCCTCCAGGAGTGAGCGACAAAATATCATAAAAACACATGATGCGTGGAGAGAGGAAAAGAGAGAGGGAGAAGCAAGAAAAGGTAAAGCTTTTTCTCCTGATTTTTGGGCAAGGGGCCTCCTGTTTTCATTAAGCACTGAGACCCACAAGTTTTGTAGCTGGCCCGTCTGGAAGAGGCAGCTGGTGTGTGCCATCACTTCTTCCTGCTAAGCAAAGCTTCTCAGTGGAGAGCCGGGTTCTTCTTTGTCCTGAAGTCATGATGTCTTCCGTAGCAAACCCTTTCAAAGGAAGTCTAAGGCCAAACCAGACATATTCATGACATCACTACACATGTGTGTGTACCTTCAAAATTCATGTGTTGAAATCCTTACTCCCAATGTGAGGTTTTTAGAAAGTGAGGCCATTGGGAAGCACTCGGTCATGAGGGCAGTGAGGAGCTAGGTTATGAAATAACAAAGGGCCTTAGTGTGACAGGCATGGTGACACACCCTAGTAATCCCGGCATTTGCAAAAGCGGAACTAGGAGAACTGCAAGTTCGAGCTTAGTCTGGGCAACTTAGTGACTTAGCAAGACCCTGACTCACGAAGAGCAATTGAAACATAATAAAGGCTGGAGATGTTGCTCAATGCAATGGTCCTAGAAAAGAATGAAAGAAAGTAAATTCTAGAGAATCCCTCGGCTCTTTTGCTGTGTAAAGACACAGTGAGAAGATGGCAGACCCAGGAAGTGGGTCCTCACTCCACCCCAGGGCTGGATTTGACCTTGGAGTTGAGCTCTCGAACTGTGAGCAATAAATTTGTACAACTTCCAAGTCACCCAGTCTACGATGCCTAGCATATGGTACTCCTGTAGCATTGATCCAAATAAACTAAGATACATATCACTGAACTACTTATTAATACCAAAATTATTAAATAAAAATGAACAAATTAGAGGAATAATAGCTCAGATTCTGTATATGTGGGCAACTCCTAAGCCACTGGACTTCTTGCTGTCCTGTGGTGCCTTTGGCGTGTCTGGGCCAGGCCTTACTGATGGGGAGAGAATTTTCTTTCTTTTTTTAAATGTATTTTTAGTACAGGATCTATAGGATCTCACTACACAGATTGGACTCGTAGTGATCCTTCCTGTTTTTCAACCTCTCAAGCGTTAGGATTACAGGCACATGACACCATACCCAGTCTCAATTGCCATCTTAGCGCCTGGGGGCAGGTCAGCAGGGCACACCAGGGATCAAACCCTGGTCCCTGCATCTGCCTAATTAGGTGCTTTAGTCCACTGAGCTATCTGGCCAGCCCTGGAAGAGAATTTTCTTATGGGACACTTGGTGGAATGCTAGTGGTAGCCAGCAGGGAGGTCTCCGAGCGAAGAGGAACAGCTGTATTGAGCGCCTGTATGCTAACTATGTTGGCATAGGGGAGAAAGCTTTGCTTTCATGCTAACAGTCCTCCTGGGAGTGAGGCTGTGGGGAAAGACCTACATGACTCCTTCCCTGTGGGCCTTGGAAGCTGCTGATATTTACCGCGGTGTCGAATGGCAGACTTGGCTTTGCTCATGTCCACTGGCAGGCAATCATATTATTCTGTTTTATAGATCTAGTTCCTGAGCCTTGGTATGAAGCTAGGCACTTTGTTCCTCGTCATATGAGCTGTGAATAAAAGAGACAAAACCTGAGTTTAGTCTAACTGGCTCCAGAGTACGAGCTCTTGGCTCTGCACCCCTCCCACTAAATTACTGTCCTCACAGACCTCCAGTGCTCCTGCATTTGTGGCCCATCCGTGATTAAGAGGACCCTAAAGGACAGTCTTAGCACCCTTTTCCTGGTGCTACAAGGTTATCTGGTCAAGGAGACAGTGGAGACTAAAACCCAGCCTGTGCTCTGGTCCCCCCGACTTGGTTAGGCTCCATCCAGCCTGATCAGCATTCTGTCAACTTTATCTGCCCAATAGGGATACACATTTGAATTCATACAATTGCACCCAATAGGCAAGTAGTTGTCCAGAACACACAGGGTTGTTTATTTCTTTATTTTCTTTGACTTCCTACTGGCTATTGACAGCCCTTGGGAGCCCAGGGCACCCCCTGCTTCCCACAGTGGCACACTTCTATGACAGTCACATCCTTGACCTTTAGACCAATAGACTAAGCGTTTTGTAAAGAGTGATCCAGGTCCATCCGCTGAGATCATCTGGGAGGTGATTAACAATGTGCCATTCTAGACCCATCCAGATTGCCTTATTCAAACTCTCTGGGGTTGAGGGCTGGCAATCAGCATTCTCACAAGCACTTGAGAGTATTCCTGTGCCTGCTGAAGTGTAAACGAGTCCTCTGTGTTTCCTGCTGACCACGCTCTTGTAGCTCTGGACTTGTCACTGTCCAACGCCAATCCAATTTTTGGTTCTAGGATGCATCTCCCTTCTCTCTTCCATGTTTGGTGTCACCTGAGCAGGGAGACCCAAGGTGTGGAGTCCAGACTGCCAATGCCATCTGGATCTCACTGTCCCCTTCTTGGGTTTCTTGGCTGTATCTATCCTAAGCCTCTCCACATTTCCACTGGGGAAATGTGGAATGTTCTTGGCTTCAGGTTGCAGATTTTGGCAACTGTAGGGAAACCTCAGTTCTCACATGTGGCTCGTGCAGAGCAACTGATCCAGGTGAAAATACCTTTTATAAAAAGCACGTTAAAGAAGCCAACAGTAAAGAGTTTGGTGCCACGGGAGGCCTCGAGGTGCAGCTGATCTTTTCAAGGGGAAATGATTTCATCACAGCAATGCTAAGCCACCGCGACACCAACATGGGATTGTGTGGATTGTTTATTGTGTTTCAGTTGGTCCTCATAGAATGTTAATGACTACTATTTGCTCTGCTATTAGGAACTACTCTAAGACTTTATGGATGTTTTTCTTGGCTGATGCAGAAAAGTTAAATAGCTTCCAAAAGTCACACATCTGGTGAGGAATTTAGCCAGGACATGCACCTAGATAGTTCAATTTCAAAGTCTAAATGTTTAACCTAAAATTATAACCGACTCAACCTAGGAAGGTGACTTGTCTGCGCAAACCACCAATCCCCATTTAAGCTGGTGGCTCAGGACAATGGGGCCACTCCTTGAATCTGAGTGGCCGTGTTCTTAGGGCCAGTGGGAGAAAACCTAAGACAATAAGAAAATGAGTCTGGAAATTTAGGCCAATAACTTCTAGGGTCAGGAGAAAACATCACTTACTGCTAAATAGGCTGATATTTTATATTTTTCTGAGCACTTATTGAGGGTGAATTGGGTTTCCACTAATGCTTGTTTTTTCAGACAAAGTATTCTTCTAGCCATGGAGGGTGCTGCAGCAATACATAATAATCCTTAACTTAATTTTCTTATGGTTTAATGGGGAAGAGAGAGACACGTTAAGATGCTCGTAAACAGTTTATGCGCTACGTGCCAGCTACATAAGGGTGTTAGAGGATTGTAGAAGAGGTAGTGTGAGGGATCCAGAGAGCAGGATGGAGTTGAGAGACATTCAAGGCAAATTTTATGGTGTCTAAGCCTAAAATTGTGAGCAGCAATTTGCCAGTCAAAAGGGGAGTAAAAAGACATCAGCCTCTATTGATGGCTGCTTGTAACACACTAGTTGCCCACCAAGAATAGCTATGCAGGCTAGACTACAAATTAAGCAACCAAACAATCGAACAAACAAACAAACAAAATAGCTGTTTTAAGACATCAGAGAGTAACTGAGGTAACCAGGATTTAAGAGGCCAACACAGAAGACCAAAAAGAAATGTAGAAATGAGAATTCAGTATTTTACATAACCTTTCTTCTAAAGACATTTTCAGTTTATCAGGAAAGAGGTTGAAAGTCCACCAAAAGATGACAGTTAAAAGCCTGAGAATAGAAGCAAAACTTTGACAAGCCCAGATTGCTGGGGAAAATAAGGGTCT
>PVKN010038217.1:0-11102 GCA_004027915.1 Capromys pilorides
GAGCATTCTGCGCCTGGCCCCTGCGGTCACCACCTCAGAGAACTCTGTTCCGTCGCCCTTGCGCTGCACCCTGGCCGATTCCCTTCCATCCAGACACAAGAGAAACACACACGCGCCCTTGCACCCAGCCATAGGCCACAGAGGCCGGGCGTGCCGGGCGCCAGGAGAGTCTCAGCGTGGCGCGTGTCCCCGTGGCCGGTCCCCCAAGCACTGGGGGCTGGCGCTGCGCTCACCGCCACCCAGGAGGCCACTCCAGGAGGAGGGAGGGCGGCGCTCCCCGCTGGCTAAACAGCACCCAGCACCTCTGCCTTTGAGAGGACGCTTTCGGGATGATTTCGAATCTCGGCTTCTACAGGAAAACTCAACAAAGCGAGGAGTAGACAACCAAAAGGAGTCTCCCACAGGACCAGGGCACTTTGTCCTCAGTGGTTCAAAGTTTTAAAAGTTTATGCCCTTGGTTCATGGCCCCTTCCTGCTTTTAAAATCCATCATCTGTAATAATTTCTGACAAACAGCAAAACACTTTATTGCTTTTTAAAACTCTTCCTTTACTATACAATGAGAAAGATGGCAGCGTTTAGTAACACAAACTTCCATAAACAAATTAGATGGCCCCTCACCCCCCAATAAAACCTTATGAGAAACCACCAATTACTGTGAGAATTATCTTCATTTTAACCATCTGGCCGTTCGGAGGAGAGAGGGTCGCGCATGCGCCCAGGCAGGAGCCAGAGGACGGCTGCGATCTTGATACACGGCAGCATGTGAAAATAATTGCTTCAGTTTGGCTAATGCTCGTACCGCGCACAACACAACTTCAGGGCAACATTCTTGTCTGTGTTCCACAGAAGTCAGCGCGCCCCAGCGTTCACCTCTCCCAGTGTGCACAACACCGACTGGACAGTGGAAGGCTGGCTTAATTCTGCATATTTTCCAAACAAGTTCACAGTGAGAGCCACACACGTGAGAGCAGCATGCAGCTACTGATTCCCGCAGTGGGGCGCGAAGACCGGACTTGAGCTTCAAGAGAAGACGAGGGCTGCTGCCGCCGAGCCATGCGCAAGCTGTGAGCTCCGGTGGGCCCGCGCCCTCTGCCCCGGCTCCACTCTGCAGCTTCTGGTGGCCTGTGCTGCAGCGAGGAGCTGATGGGCTTCAACACGGCGAGACAAGGAGACAGGGCTTCGACTCCCGCCCGTGTCCTGCGACCTGCGTCAGGCCGCCCTCCTGCCCCAGAGCAATGGTAACAGCCCGCCACAGTCCCTGGGCAGTGCCAACGCCCACTGGCCCTCCCAACACTGCTGCCCTGCATCAACAGGCCCTGCATCAAACCACTACGGTTGAACACTTTGTATGGTCCTGCTGGCCCTGCCGAGAGACGCTCTGAAACCCCATGCTTCAAACAAATTAACTCTGCATATCAAAACACGTCACAGCTATATATCACTTGTGTGACTTAAGAGTTACGTGTGTAAGTCTCTGCACGCGTGCACACGTACACACATACGTGTGCCTTTGCCTCTCAGAACTCCTTTACACAGAGAGTAAGGCCTGCATTGCTGGATGAAGTAGTACAGGCTTACAGCCTGTTTCAGGAAACACACTTGCGGCGCCAACTGAGGCACCTGGAAATGCAGACCGAGGTTTGATGTTGAAGAAGAGACATATTTAAAGACGTGGCTTGGTTTCTGACCATGGTTTTGCCGCTAATTATGGAAAAGTGACAGAGTAGCAGGACATGAGGTCTGTCACTCTCGGGCCGCTGGGCTCCAGCCTCCCAGTTCTCCCCTCCCCCAGTCACCTCCCATTTCCCTTCTCACTCGGTGCCTGAGACGTCTTTCATAACGTGTAGAGTGAGTTAATAATGACTTTCAGTAACAGTAACACTCCACATGTCTGCAGCCAAATACTGCGCAGGGCATATGTACGCTAACACTTACTTGTTTCAAATTCAGACTTAGCTGATGTTCTAAAAATTTGTTCTGTTCCACTTTTTCCTACATTTGGCCACCCTACCCAGGTGGGCTTCCACGTTGAGCTACGTGGATGGGGAGCACTTCCGTGATGGCGGAAAGTCCTGGTGGAGGACCGTGAGCCGTGCTGTTATGTAGACGTGCGGGTTTTGAACACCAACCACCGGCAGCGTTGCACGCCACCGTCTCACTCGCTGAAGAGCACCGCATTTCAACCAAACGGACACGGGCATCGCTGAAATCCCGAAAACTTACATTTACTTTGTTTTGGGGGCAACACAAGTGGAGACCAAGGAGGCTGACCACCAACCTTCAAATTCACACTTTAGAGAATGACGAGCCACTTGTGCCCAATAATTCCCCCTCCCAGAAGGCCTTGGTTCTCACACGACTTCCTCTGCAAGTTTTTTCATTGCAAAAATACAAACTACACCTAGAAACAGCCTAATACCTCTTTACACAGTGGCAAATGCTCTCATGTCTCGGCATCTCTGTATAATGCACGCTGGAGGCTGATTTCCCTCATGGGATCATTTGGATTTTGTCCATTGCAATCTTCTCACTTGGGCTGAAAATAATTCTCTATGTTTTAAACTCCCCTTTAAATGGCATCTGATAACATGTACCAGAATCCTTATTACATTGTTTAGAAACCAAATGAATTGATTGAATGAAAGAAAAGTATTAAGAAAATTGGCCTACGTGTCTCTCTTAAAAGTGGAGCAGCAGGACCCTTCCAGCCTGACCACCGCCAAGACGTGGCCATCAGAGCACATGAACAACTCTCTCTGCCTGTCCTCCTTGCCTACAAGGAACTAATCTGGTCAGGTAACACTTGGCATCCTGGATTGGAAGCAGCTCGGCAGAGGGCTATTCTTTCATTTCTTTGGGCTAGCCTTTGTTCAAACACTTTAGAGGAAACTATCCACTGCCATCCAACAGATCCAGAAGGAAAAATCCCGATTCTCCTAAGGCTCGGGAAGTGAGAATTGCAAGCAGGCAGTGGGCCTTTATTTCTGAGGGAGACAGCTGGAGCAAACCCCCTTCGAGGGGCTAAGAGCATCTTGCTCTTTATTCAGCTCCTCTGAGGAGGCCTTTCTTGGGCATCAGTTTACCCATTGGTAAATGGAGTTGAATAATATATACTTACCACTCCATAGTAAATGAATATTGAAGATCTTTGGCTAAAGAGGGCTATGAATATGTAAAAGCACTGTGAATACAAATCAAGAATTCATGACTTAGTAAAAGCTCAATATGTTGATAAATCTTGAATTTTTGCAAATGCTGAGATGTTTCACTTTTATTCAGAATATATAATAGTTAGGGATTGAGGTTTAGCCAGAGCGGCTCTATGCAAAGGACACATATGTGACTCTGTACAGTAAAAGCTGTACATCTGGCATGCTGGGGGAGGTCGGAGGCACCGATCAGTCAAAAGCTCTGACTAACAGTCTCTCCTGCAGGGAGGCTGCGTCTCTCTGCTTGGCCTCCCTGCTTGGCCTCCCTGCTTAGGGCTGGAAGAGGATGCGGGCGACTGCTCAGGCGCAGCTCCGGGTGTGCCGGTGTCCACTGGCCCAGAGCTAAATCGTGGTCAGAAGCAGTGGGAGGCCCAGGGTAGCCGGAGAGCCCCACGGCCACCAATCCAGAGGCCCTCAGGTGTGGCGCTGGGGTCTCAGCAGGGCAAATGCTGAGGTGGCTGTGTGAGTGCAAAGGGACCGTGGAGGACGCCGCAGGGCCGCTGCTGTGGTACACGGTGAGGGCACGACGATTCTAGACTTTGTGATGGTGCAGTCAGACGCTCTCGGCAGAAGCTGCACTTGGCATGTGGGGGTTTGGCTTTTCCAGGCTGGCTGTGCACTCTCTCCACAGCTCCCAGCCAGCCCCATGGCCGTAAGCATGAACCCCAACACTGTACCATCTATGGCACGTTTGAGCAAGGAGGTGTGGTCAGTCGGGCACATTGTCTCAGCCCCCTGCTCGTTGGCGAGACTCAATTTCTGTCCCCCAGAACATTTGGCTCATGGTTTCAGGGGTGCCAGTCCACGGTCACCTCAGGTACAGAAAGGCCATGGTCCAAGGCCCTGGCACAGAGAGCTGCTCTCTTTATGGTAGCCAGGAAGTGCAGAGCAGAGGAGGAGCCGGGGAGGAGATGCACACACTTCCGGGTCACACCCCGAGACCCTGCCCTTCCAGCCAGGCCCCAGCCCTTGTGGCACACTCAGCCACAAACTTCTCAGCAGAGCAACCCTCTGAGGAGCACAGCCGCATCGACGTGATCCGTGGGACCTAAGGCCCACCTACCACGTGCGGCTCTGTGGCTGCTCCACCTAGAGCTCACCGGGCAGCAGCGCGGTCTCACTGTAGGAAGCCTCCACCTGGAAACCTGAGAGCTACTGGGAGCCCTGTCTGTCTGGAGGGGCTTGACGGGGCATGACTCATAGAAAGCCAGGGAGCAGCTGTCACCAGGAAAACAGTCACCTCCCCTGAGCAGGGTCGATCCCACACCAGCCCACCCCGTTGCCTTCACAGCTGCATTCCTGTGCTTGGAATTCTGCCTTGTTATAGGAGACATCTGTGCATAGATATGAACTTAAAGGAGTTCTCTGGTCTTTCCAGAAGGATAAATCTGTCCTGTGAAATTAATTAGGCTTGATTTTCTAATGACTTGCTCGTAAAAATGCTGAGCTCTCCAAAATCAGCTTTTGGGGTAAATTGAGGGAATCTCTCTCTCCTTGAGGAGTTCACAATGAATCCAGCAACTATGAGAGCATAGAAGAGTTGCTGCGGAGCTTCCCAGTAGTGAGGGGATGAAGAAAGCTCCAGAAGTTTAATTATTGCCATTAACAGAGAAAGGCCCAGGGCACCCCTGATGTCAGGAGCACCCAATTTTATCATGAAGCACACTCCCCTCCAAGGGCAAGTGTTTTCTCAGTCTGTGTGACACATGTAAGTCTTGTCCTTATTCTCTGGGCCACCAGGAAAAGATGAAGCTGGTGGCCTCACTTGCACAAGCTCTGTGGCATGTGGTCCCTTGCCTCCATGTGTGTCACTGCACCATGGACATCGATGGTGCCTGTAGCATCTCTCAGTGGCTCCCAAGTGAAATTCCACACAAGAAGTTCCTTCCAGAGTTGCAAGAATAAACAAAAAATTATTCCTCTCCCCTGGAATAAGTATGGGATTGGTTGCCCTGACGTCCAAGCGGTTGGCTGCACCTAGGATTTTGCACTGATTGCTGAAGGTCTCTGTTTGCCGGCTGAATGCAGCAGCTCCAGGCTGGGTCTCACATCTGAAGTGGGAGTCCCGGTGTTGGGTGAGAAGGGCCCTCGCTCTTCTCACACACCAGCTCTCTGGTGAAGTGAGCTGCTGGTAACTCTGCTTGCTAGCAGGGTATTATAATTTGTGTCCAGATGTACCCCCAAAGCCTCATGCAGTCCTGGGGTGGCTTCTAGAGTTTATGACTGATTCATGGTCCAGTGCTGGAATTGTAGGAGTGAGTGCTGTACCCACCCTAGGGTGGGTCGCCTGCATACAATATGTGGAAGGGACGGAGACTTGCTCTCTGGCTCTTCCCTTTCGCTTTTGTAGTTTTTGCTATTCTCCATTGCCATGAACTGTTGCCCTCTGTCCTGGACCACTCTGCTTTGGAGCCAACTGAGTGTGGACTGAAACTTCCACAAACTGAGCTAAAAAAAATCTTGCCTTCCTTAATTTTGGGTGCTGAGTATTTTGTCTCAGCAAGAAAGAATTTGCTGCCAGGAATGAGGTTGTTTCTGTTGGCTATATTTGACCACGTGGTTCAAGAGCCTTCGGGAATGGCTTATGGGAAGAGTTTGGAAAGGTTCAGAGATGTCACCTGAAAGAGTGGAACTAGAACACCCTAGGCTGTTCTGTATAGGAGATTACGGTCAGAGCTGAGAAGACCAGATGGCTGATAGAAGGCTTGCCAGTAGACTGGGCTGAGGAGGTTTGGGCTGGGAGGAAGGTCTGCATTGGCTGTTCAACTTTAGATCATGGATGTTATTATGGCTTGGCAAAAAGTTTTTCTGTCTTTTTGTCATGTCCAGAGATTTTGCCTGAGAGTAAGATTAAGGATGGAGGACTAATCAGTCTGGCAGAATAAATTTCAAATAGAATGTTAAGATGGTGGTGTGGCTATTGTTGGGGGCTTTTGGCCAGATTTATGTTGAGAACCAATAGCAAAGAGCCCAGCAGGGTGATTTACAGTGTTAGGAGTTTGGCCACAAAGGAAGCTCCAGGAAAGCTGTGGACTATAAAGGTAGAGCAGAGGAAATATTGATTTCTGATAAGAAACAGGAGAACAGAAAAGATGGACAGAGGGAATCGCAGGAAGCAACAGGTCTCCACCCTTTGCAGCCTCAAGGGAACAGTGAAAGACTGCTTTGAGGAGAAAACCCCAGAGCGTCAGGTTCCAGAATGGCCACAGCATAGAGAATTTGTTCCACAGAATCGGGTTCAGAGGGCTCAGCAGTCCAAGCCCTCGACCTCTCCATCCCAGAGAGAAGAAAGCCTGGCTACTGGTCCAGCTGGCAATGGGCCTTGGCCTCCCCCACATGGCACTGGCTTTATGTGTATGTCTCAGTCATTCTTCTCTTGTTGCTGGGACAAATACCTGACACTCAAAGTGAAGGAAGGAAAGATTTACTTGACTCATAGTTACTGAGGTTTCAGTCCACACTCAGCTAGATCCAAGGCAGAGAGGCACATGGCAGAGGCCAGCAGTTCATGATGGCAGAACGGCAACAATGGCAACCGAGAGAGTCTGTCTGTCTCTTTGTCTTATATTACATTCAGGTTCTCTGCCTCAGGATGGATGTAACACTTACACCCATAATCCCAGCAATACTAAAACCCATAATCTCAGACTTGAACCACCCATAATCCCAGTGGATCATGAGTTAATCTCAAACTCTAGAAGTTCCCATCTCATGACTGCATGAGGCTTTGGGGAAGCAACTAGACGCAAACTATAACAGTGCATGAGGCATGCAAGAGTTTTGAGGTTAAGAAATCTGAAATCCATCTAGATTTCATAAGGCCTTGGAGGGCAGGTAGTGAGGCCCTGAGAAGGCATGTGTGAAACTGCGAGGGTGAAGCCGAAGGTGCAGTGGAGCCCCAAAAAGTCCGGAGAAGCCAGCCGTGTGGATTGTCCAAGGAAGGCTGCAAGGAGGGAGCAGAGTGGGTCCAAGACAGACGTCATGGGAACTCCCTCCATCAGAAGTGCTGCAGAGGCGGAGACACATGGGGCTCACAGTTAGCCACGGATTGTCTCAAGTGCTGCACGTGGAACTGCAAGATTTAATGTTTTCCCTGCTGGATTTTGGACTTGCACTGGTTCCAGTGCTTTATATCCCTATTTGTGCCGTTTGGAGTAGTAACATGCATCTTGTGCCACTGAATGTTGGAAGTGTTTAACCTTCTTTTCTTTTGCACAGGGGCTTGCAGCTAAAAGTTTGCCTTAAATCTTAAAGGAAACTTGGGATTTGGACTTTTCAGCAGTGCTGAAATTATTAGGACTTGGGTGACTCTTAGAGATGGACTAAAATGCCTTTTACACAGAGGGGTGTGCATGAGTCTTTGTGGGGGGCAAGGGTGGAATGTTGCTGTTTGTGTCTAGATGCAGTCATGAGGCAAACTTCTAGAGCTTGTGGTGGACCCATGGTCCAGAGTTGGGGCCACAGGTGTGAGTGCTGAACCCCCCCAGCCCGGGGTGGGAGCCTGCACACAGCAAGAGGGATGGCAGAGGCCTGCTCTCGGCTGCTCCTCCTTTTTTGCTCTTGCTGTTTTTGTTGTTTTCTGCCACCATTAACTGCTGTCCTCTGCCATGGGCCACTCTGCTTTGGAGCTAGGCAGGTGTGGACTGAAACTTCCACAAACTGTGAGCTAAATAAATCTTTCCTTCATTACTTTGGGCATCAGGTATTTTACCTCAACCAGAAGAAAAGAACTGACTGAGACATGGGGTTCGCCTGACGTCCTCCTCGCTCTGCTGTGGTGCAGAAGGCTGCAGCATGTCTACAGCTGCGCCTCACCAGCAGGCCTTCCCGAGCTCACTGAGCTGCAGGTGGGGGCACAGCAGGCAGCCCCTGGCCAGCGGCAGCCCACTGATGTCCGGTATGGGCTCTGCACGTGGACCACGTCTGCTCCTCTCAATGCTCAGCCGCCGCCTGGACACTGGCCACAGGGGAACGGGTTGCAGAGCGCATCCTCCTGGTCACCCCGGGCTGCTGGCCAGTGCACGGTGAATGAAGGGACGGGACTGCGCAGGCAGGGCCAGGCTCCCAGCGCGTCGCTCTGACAGCAGCAAAACGTCCGGTTGCTGGGAGTCACTGAGGCCCCTTGGCTCTGTGTGCATCACAGTGGGCTTAGTTTGTATAACCAGCCCCTGCTGTATTTTTTGAAGGCAAACACCAGGACCTCAGCAAACATTCCCACGTGTGGGGTCAGACTCCCCACATCCTCTGCAGTTCCACGCGCTGCTTTCTGTCCTAATCACAGCACACAGCTTTTTCTCTTCTTACTGCCATGGAAACTGAGAACAAGGAATTGACAGGGAGCAGGGATATAGAAGGGACACCTCTCTCTCTCTCTCTCTCTCTCTCTCTCTCTCTCTCTCTCTCTCTCCCTCCCTCCCCCCCACCCACCCGCAGTACCAGGGATTGAACCAGGACCTTTAGCTTGTCAGGCAAGTGCTTATTCTACTGAGCTATCTCCCCGGCCCCATGACACCCATCTCTCTGGTTGTACCCCATACACCACGTCATGTGGCTGGAGTCGGCAGTCTACTAGCAGCCAGCCCTAGGCTAGGGAGTGGGCGCAGCCCCGAGGCCCTCGCGCTGGGCAGTGGCACAGCGGCCGCCGGCGCGGGTGCTCGCTTCCCAGCCTGGTTCTGACTTGCACGCCTCTCAGAGCTAGCGTCCTATCCACCTTCAGCGAGTTCTTGTTCGCTGCTTAGCCTCAGTTCTGTCTTAGCAACTGTAGATCTCCGCTGTTTCCCTCGTGGAGAGGGCACTGCGTAAATTCGGTTTGTGTCCTCACAGCTAATAAGGTCACCAAGAGACTGGGGCAGCAATGACTCAGTTCCATGCTCCGTTCCCCAGGAGGACGTGAGCCACCGGGTGTAGCCTAACTAGCATTTCAGGAAACAGTGTACTGACCGGGGCCCAGGGACAGCTGTGGTCTGTTACTGAAAGTCTGGGCAAGCTGGGACTCCAGGTGATGGATGGCAGCTTCACCTGTGGGCTCTCTGTTGCTTTCTCCCTTTCTTGGAATGCTAACGGTTGACCCCCATGTGAGACTGGTGACAGGGAAAGGATGGAAGTTAATAGAGTGTGGTCACATTCATGACTAAGCACATGGTCCTCCTTTACTCAAATGATTATGCACGAGATCACGCTCGCTACCCCAAGTAAAGCTGAGTGGCTTCAGGGGCTCTTGGCTCACTGAGGGACGAATCTCGGTGAGGCCTCTGAGCTGCCTTCATTGGGTCTTCTCGCCATTTCTTTTGGCACCGACTCACAACAACAGCAACTGTACACTACGAATTTGCTACTACAGATTTAAAGCTACAGAAAAAGAAAGAAAAAATTAAAAATGACCCTTAAGACTAAATTAATAGAAGGTACACGTTTGAAGCCCTCTAACCTCCTGGCTGCCCTGCTGTGGCTCACCTGTCTCTCAGAGCTCCAGCTATGGCAGAGGTGCCAGGGTCATGGAGTTCCAGGTGACAGGCACAACCAAGAATGCTCTGAGGCCCCCGCAGCTCTCTCTCTGCCCTCCCTGCCCTCTCCCCACGGTGCCATGGGACAAGAGGCACCCTCCTGACTCCAGGTGCAAAGGAGCCAGATCCACTTCCGCTTGCAAGTTCCCCAGCCACGGAGTCTGTGATCGCTATGGAAGGTGACCCAAGACCTTCTGCCTTTTGAACCTGCCACAGCTTACCAGTAACCCTCCCAGCCCATCATCCAGGCTGAGCAAAGCCCGGGGCCCATGCGATTGGCACTGAGGTGCACCTGCCCGCCGCCTTACGGATGCAGGACTGTGTCTCTGGCTACACAGGCCTCCGTGACATGAGTGATCAGAAGGAGCGCAGCGTCTAAGGTGCCTGGCTGTCGGAACTCAGCCTGAGTGTGAATCTGTGAGCCATGGCTGGAAACCGAGGCAGTCTTCTGGCGCCAGCGGTGATGCAGGGGGCCAGAGCTGACCCGAAGTGGGCGGGGCAGAGCGGCAGACTCGGGTGCCTAGCGCACGGGCGGGGGGAGGGAGGATGCCTGTAGGAGGACCTGCTCTCAGACAGGATGCGCTGGGTGACAGAGGCTGGTCTCCGGCCTCAGCCCCTGCTGTGGCCCACAGCTGTCAGCAGAGGCCCGGAGATCCAGGCTAGAACCCATCCCTACAACGTGGGGCCCCCATAGGGCCACAGCTGGTTCAAGGGGGCATCGCTGCCTCTGTCCTAGTGTGTCCCTTAGGGAGAGCAGAAACATAACAAATAGGTAAAATAGGCAGTGTGTTAGCAGCTATGCAAAAAATAAAGCCTGGCAGGTCCAGGGCTTAGAGTGCAGTGGCTGGGTCAGATGTCACCAAGGCGGGCAAGGGACTCATGGGGAGGTGGCCTGAGGAGGGGACCTAGAACAGGCCTCAGAGCATCTGGGGACAGAAGCCTAGGAAAGCCAGAAGAAGGAGGGGCATGGGGCCCAGTGGAGCCCAGTGAAGCCAGCAGGAGGCAGAGTCCCCAAGCCACACAGGTCCCAGGGAGGACCGCCAAGGGTGACCTAGCAGTGCAGGTGGCCTGGGCACAGGAGTGTGACTACACCGGGCAGGAGGTGGCAGTGTCGAAGGTCACCCCAGCATTTCAGCAGTGGTGACAGGTAGTGGCGGAACTAAATCTATTGTAAAGGTGGGGTCCACAGTACACCTGTCCCAGGTGTATTGGAAGGAACACGGGGATCCAGAGCTCTGGCCCAAGCTGGGGTGACACAGAGGTGGGCGGATGATAGGGAGGTCACTTGGGGACACAGGAAGGCTGCCACCCATGGCAGCTGTTGAGGAGGCGGGGACTCCTGGGTAGGGTCACAAGAAGGTGAGCCGGCAGGCAGAAGGACAGCATCA
>PVKN010038218.1:0-11104 GCA_004027915.1 Capromys pilorides
GTCCTCAGCCTGGGATTACAGGCGTGCGCCACCGCGCAGGGCTCCTCCGCCTTTATTAAACACCACTACCCTCTCTGTCCCACTTATGTCATCTTACTCTGACTCGGGGTCACAGTCCTCAAGCATCGCAGGCTGTCGCGCCTCTGGCCCCCTGCCGGCTAAGGCGCGGGCGCGAGGCGGAGTCCCGGGTTGTGGCGCCCCCTCCCGGCCGTGGCGAGCAGCGCCGCGCCGGTCCCCACCTCGCCGGGTTCCCGCTTGCGCCAAGCGCACAATCACGGGGCGTGGTCGACAGAGAGGGGGTGGGGAGCTGAGGGTAGAGGTGATTTACGGGGACAGAGCCTCGCGACACCCCTTTTTCCGCCGGCCCCTGTTTCACCGGGTGGCCTCTCTCCCCACAGCAGCACCCCGGGCCACTCGACTTTTCACCTCCTCGTCTGCTTTCCCAGTTCTCTTGAATACTATTCCCGAAAAGTATATTTCTTACACCTACCATCATATGTTCGACCAAATGATCGCCTGTTTTAAGTGTTCCTCGTTTTGGAGTCTTCATTTAGTTTTATGTCTTAATATGTTATTTTCCCGCCAAGGGGAAGAAAATGAGTGTTTCCATTTTAAGGCATCTTTATGCATCAGAGGCCACGTGGGAGCCCAGAAATCGCGGGTTCAGAGCTGGAAAGCGCACCCCACCTCCTACCCCAGGGAAGCAATGGGTCCTGATCTTCACCCATGTTAGACTCAACTCAGATTCCCGTGTGGTCTTAGCTTGCGATTTTGGGTTTTAAGGGGTGAGTGTCTAGAATAATTTCCCAAAGTGAAAGCATTTACGGCTACAGCAGGGATTTAGAAGATTATGATTTTGTCCTCTATTCTGAATGGTTTAATATAATACATTCAGCTGATAAGGAGAGGAAAAAGACCTGCGCCCAACGTGGGGCTCGAACCCACGACCCTGAGATTAAGAGTCTCATGCTCTACCGACTGAGCTAGCCGGGCACCTGGCTGCCTCGCTTTCCTAATTCTATATCATATGCTCTAAGGGATACCGGTAACTGTAAATCCTACGATTTAGCGGCCCCCCAAGCCTTTTCGTGACAGCTCTTGACTCCTGCGTGAGCTGAGCCTTTCCGGGACGGGGTTGGGACTGCTCAGCACCAGCGGCGACTTCCTCGCCTTCCTCTGGCAGCGGGTTTCCCGGGCCAGGGCCGAGGGAGAGGGGCGCGCGCGCCAGAGGGCGTGGAGGACGCTGAGGACCGCGGAGCGCGGGGCCTGGCTCCCGGCGACCCTGGGGCTGCGGCGCCGCTGCCCGCTGGCTCCGCACCCCAAGTCTGGTCTAAGCCACGACGACTAGAAGAGGAAGGGAGGGAAAACAGCCCTGCTCACTGCGAGTAAAGTAAGTAGGGGCTGCTGGGCCCAAGGCTACCCGCGAGGGGGCGCCACCGAGGCGGCAGGGCGGGGTCCCGGCTCGCGCAGCTCCGACCCGCGCAGGCGCGCGGTTCGCCAGCCTCGGAAGTGGGGCTGAGTCCGGCTGACGCTTCCTCGGGGACCCTAATTTCGAAAAAGCTAAAGTTAAAAGGAAGATGCGCCGGCGGCGATCCGAGCATGTGCCGTGACTCGGATTCGAACCGAGGTTGCTGCGGCCACAACGCAGAGTACTAACCACTATACGATCACGGCGAGCCACCCGCACGGCGGCGAGCGCGCTCCCAACTGAACGGCTCTTGAAAGAGGCCGCGCCGCCGTGCCCAGCCTGCGGGCCGAGCGGGCGGGAGCCGCACCGGCGCCCCCGCACCCCCGGGGGTGGGAGACCTTGAGTCTGGAGCCTGGCGCGGAGGTTCTGGCCGAGGCAGCCGCGTGCCGCCGCCCTCCAGTTGCCCCTCCAAGGAATGAAGTCCCCGTGCCGGGACCTCCGGAGGCTGCAGCGCGGGATTTTCCGGTTCTCGTCTCCGGTCTGTGTCCCTGATTCGAGGTTTTTGTTTGCGGAGAATCCAGCGGGCAGAGGCGCGGTGGGGGGCGGCGCGGAGGGCGAAGGGCGACCCCTGGAGCACAAGGTTTTCTTTCTCTCCCTCGGGCCCCTGCACTGGGGGCGTTTGTGCTGCTGCCTCACCCCGACTCCTGGGAGCCCTTTCTGAAGATTCAGAAAAACGAGCCAAGCCAGCCTCTCCCTAAAGAGTCCCCAAAAGAGAATTGAGTGGAATTTGCTGTGACCCAGTGGTTGTACGCCGCAGGTACGCTCACCTTGCGTGTGGAGCCCCCAAAAAGATTTTTTCAGAGACCATTGGGGAAGGAAAAAAATTGCAGTTGCTGCGTTGGCCGGGAATCGAACCCGGGTCAACTGCTTGGAAGGCAGCTATGCTCACCACTATACCACCAACGCAGATGACAGATGCTCTCTCTAGTTTCCATATGAAGACTGAGCATCAAGTTCTGCTGTACCTGTTTGCCTTGAGATTTATATATAAAGAAATGTAGGTTATAGAGCCAAAGAAGGAAAAGGAAAACACATTTAAGCTTTGTTGTACTGAAAAATTTTTGTATAGGTCTCTATCATTCTGTAGAAAGGAAGCTTCTGAAAATTCAAGAGACCAGTAAATTCCGCGGATTATCTCTGCCATGCATAGATGCTCATTTGAGATAAAAGTGTTAATCCCAAAACAAATACATAAAGTTAAAGTTGTGCTGAATAGAGTTTTTCTATTTTACAGATAAGATCTCATCTGCACTTCTGGTTAGCCTTGAGCTCACTTTATAGCCCAGGCTGGTTTTAGAATTTGCAAGAATCCTGCCCCAGCCTCCCAAGTGCTGTGCACACGGGGCTGCTGTGCACACATTGTAAACCTTTGGGTGCGTATTGCTGTATGGCAAGATAATCACTTTTTACTGTTCAATACGTTTTCCATTTATAAACGTCGATATCAGTAATCATTGTTTTCATCTTTCCAAAAGTGCAGGGCAAAACTGTAATCTCACTTTAATTTGCATTTATTTTATTACTATTGAGGCTGATCATTCTTTATAAGGTTGTCAATTATTTGTATTAGTTTTAAGATTTATCAAGTCATGTATTTTACTTGTTTTTCTATAGGTGTTTATGTTTTCCTATTGATTTATACCAGTTTATCTTTTGTCTTTTAATATACTTTCAGGGATTTTTGTTGTTGCTGGGGACCATAAATTACAAACCGGGGCTGGGGGCCTTGGTAGAGGCCTTCATAGTTCCGTGATGCTCCGCGGCAGGATTGTATCAGGCTAGGACCACTGCTATCCCCTGAGTCACCGGAAGTGGTCCTCACCGACGCCGTAAAACCCTTCTCAGTATCAGACCACCGCTGCCCTCTGAGTCGTCCAGTGCTCCCTCCAATTACTGCGTGTGCCCACTAACGAGGGGCCAGCTGGGGATGTCGTTGTCTCTGGCCATTCTGAGGCACTGACCTCCTGGCCTTCCTGTCATGCGTTAGTAAACAGCTCTGTTTCTTACTTCATCCTTTCGCCCTACTCCTGGTGCAAGCAGGCGGCGGGGAGCATGGCCAGGTCTTTGGTCATTTTTATATAAAACTTTTGCTTTGCTTTTGTTTTGTTTTGTTTTGTTTTGAGACAGGGTCTAGGCATGCAGTTCAGGCTGGCCTTGAACTCAAAGCAATTTTACTACCTCAGCCTCCCAAATGCTGGGATTACAGGTTTCTACCTCTATGCCCAACTTATTTTATTTTTATAGCTTCATCTATCAGTTTAAATTTTTATTTATTTGGTGCAGGGTTCATCTATCAGTTTTAAAAAAAATCAAACTTTATTTGTGCTTCAGAGCTTGAAACCAAGACACTGAGTTCTCAGGAAATCCACCGAGAGATGCTTTTCTAAGTTAACGATGTTTCTCTTTAGACTTTCCCAACAGAAAATGTACATATTAATTTTAGTATACAGACACTGCAGTTCTACCTGTGCTCGAGGTTGTTCCCAGACCACCTAAACTGGATTCTGGGTGTTCGCAGTTATACTGTAATCACACTAACTGCCACAGGTTTCCTAGGATGACGGGAGTCACTGGAATTCCTTGCTACTTTTGCAGACGAAACCCAAAGAACTCTTCTGTGGTTGTGTCCTGGGGAGATGACCTTACAGGCATCGGTGGCAGAGCAGTCTGTGCGGCCCGCTGTGGGTCACCTGCAGAGCAGCTCCGGCGCCCATCACACACACCCACAGGCATGCACGAAATTCTCCACTGTGTCCAAACCTCAGTCTGGAATCGTGGTGTCTGCCCCCGAGTGGCTCCTCGAAGGTACTTTTTCAGCTTCCAAAACTGAGACAGAGAATGCGTTTGCAGAGAATTTCATAAGTGACTTTTCAGTCACAGCCGTGAACCTTCAGTTTTGCAGCTGCTGCGTGCAGCTCAGCTTCTCGCCGTCCCTGCAGATGCCAAAGGGAGGCCGTGGCCAAAACCCTGAGTGGCAGCCGCCATGGCTTCCCTGGTCTATCTGTTTTATCCTTGACGATCCCTTTGTTCTTACTTTGAAAAAAGTCCTCTCTGGCCCAAACTAAGACAATTGTTTACAGTTATCTGGAAACTTTTTAGTGGTTGCAGTTCTTGGGTCTGTGTGATAGTCTATAGAGGTAGAAATTCCATTTCTAGAAACAACGCAGTGCGCAGGGGCCCAGCCTAGAATGTCTCTTCCATACATGCTCATCAGAATATTATTCATAAAACATAGAGAATGGGGGAAATGTTAGGTGGAAATGCAGACATAGAACTGGTTGGATTCATTCTGATAAAAAATAAACCTTAGTTTATTATTATCCTCTTTACACTGGCCACTCCGCCCTGCGGGTGGGAGCGCCCGGGGCATCGCCCCGGAGAAGCGCAAGTGCCTCGTCCCGTCCACGAGTACACTTCTGTTTTGAGTCCTCGACATTTTCTGCACGCACAAGCAAAATAATGTATGAACAGTATTACTTGTGGCAGTATTGTTTGAAATCACAGAGTTAGAAATAACTGAATTGGCTTTCGGTAAGGGCTAGTTAATTATGGGTTATCCGTGCAATGAACGCGGTCCTCCATACGGAGAACGAGGGCGCCCTAGAGGTCTAGTCTACGGCTATTTCTAAACCGTAGAGCTCAACAGAAAGGGCAACGTGCAGAGAATTGCGTGTAGATTAACATCAAGTTTGTACCAGAGGCAAGAATATGTTTCAATACACACTCTTATATGGTCGCTTACTTGACATCTGCATAAAATATCCCTGAGGTAGCTAAGATATGTAACACTGGTCACCTTGATGAAGGAAAAATACAGATGGCAGCGTGAACAGGAAGTTAATTAGTCACGCCTTCTTGCGAAAGTGAATGCGAAACCTTGTAAACAACTTTTTCAAAAACTGCAGTGCAAGAAAATGTTACTGAAGAATATTCCTACAAAGAAGGGTTAAAAAATATACTTTTTCCTATTTACTTTGGGATAAAGATAAAAATATATTGCAAAAAATACAGAGCTGCCGATGTTTTGCATGATTCCATTTTGTTTCTTAGTGAATGCATTCATGGTGGTCTCTGGTGGTAAAACTCTAACACCTTCCTTTTTAAAAAGAAAAATATTAACACTTTTTGTATGTAAAGTTTCGCTGCGTAGTGCGATTGACAGAAACGCTTGCTTTAAAAAGATTGTCCCGAACCAAAAACATGTGTTCCCTGACCGGGAATCGAACCCGGGCCGCGGCGGTGAGAGCGCCGAATCCTAACCACTAGACCACCAGGGAAGTTGAGGGAGAGCTGCCCTCAGAATTAGAAGACTCTTTTATTGTGTCTTTCTGCCCGTCTTACTGTGCGGTTCAGGCTGGTTTTGAGCTGACTTTGTTGCCCAAACTGGTCTCTAATTTACAACTATCCTGTCCCAGTGCGCCGAACACCGAGATTACAGGCTGTTTGACTTCTAAAACGGATTTCTGTTTTTATTTCGATTACTGTGGTTAATTCTCCTGAGACTTTCCGCGAGGTTTACGTCCCTTAGAGTTTGTTTTGTTTTGTTTTCCTACGGTACAAGGCACCATGAAAGAATCCCCAAAGCCCGGCGAGGATCGCATGCAGAGGATCAGCGTCCCCGAGACCTGGGGAGCCGAAAGCTGCGTCCAGCGAGGTCTTCGCAAAAACGTGTAGCAAGTTTTTGATCACGGAGGGTTGTCGCAAGAGCAACTCAAGGAGATCCTGGGATTACTGCATCTCCTTTGTTATTCTTGTTTTTATGTCACGTGAATTTAGACCAATCTGTAGGTTAAAATAAATATTACAGCTAAGTAAAAAATCAGTCAGCTTTGGGCCTTTGGGTGCTCAGCAGGATCTGAGCTGACTGCCCTCGCGAGACTTAGACTCAGGATCTCTGATCGCTGACATTTTCTCAAATGGAGAGAGGGCGAAGAAAGAAAATTTGGATGCATGCTAGACTGAAGGAAATATTTAAATTTTCCCCATCATGCATTGCAATACCTTCATATGAGAGAGAAGAGAAAAATGTAGCAACTGTTGGCATCCATAGAATATTTGCAGTGTCGTATCTTCCATTTTCCTATGGATTTGAGATCTTTAAAAACAAAAAGTTGAGGAAAGCAAAAATGAAACCGCCAAACGCCTCCCCTCAGGCCTTTAGTTGATCAGACGACCCTGAGTAATTCTTTTCTTTTTTGGTACCGGAAATTGACCTCCGGATCCTCAGCTTGCCAGGCAAGGGCCGTCCCACTGACCGGTACCCTCCACCCGGTAAGCATGCGCGTGAGCTCCAAGGGAAACGTTGCTAACACCCCCTTACATCTACCTTTAAATAAGAAAATGCTTTGAATAATGAATTGAAATAGAAACATCAGTGACATGTGGGTATCAACAGGGCCTGACAGAGAAAAAGATGGGTGGTCACAATGAGGGTGGTTGGAATTCTATTGTTGTTTTGCTTTTAAAATATTAATGTTAAAATAGTAAATATTAATCTTCCATTCATCCAGTCCACCTTCCTATGGATTAAGTGCTATAAATCAGAGAGAAGGGTAAATAAATGTTGAACATTTATTTTCACAAAAACTCAAGAATCCTGTTGTCAGATCAGCCATGAGCCTAACCGGGCCCTCTTCCACCTGACATCTACAGGTGAAAAAAAAAAAATCTAAACTCTAGAGTAACTTCCTGAGACTGGTACAGGTAACAATGTATTTCTATCACAAAGGAAATGAGACTGTTCGTCAACTGTACTTTTTAATCCTTTATTCTGCCACCTGCTGGTGCTTTTTGGAAACAGGCGATCCCAGGATAAGAGCAGCGTTCAGGCCTCAAAGCACAGTGGGGCGCTCAGCAAAGCATCAAGACAGGATTAAATCTGCTGCTCTCCTGGCCCCCACACTTAAAGGCCCATGCGAGGAGTGAGATTCATTCACTCCACTCTGTGTGCTATTTTCTCAGACATTTACAAACCATCCAAGGTACCAGCCACCACCTGCAATTCCAGTACTGGGGAGGCTGAGGCAGGAGGATTACTCCAAGTTTGAGGCCAGCCTCTGCTACATAGTGAATTCAAGGCCAACCTGAATTGTATAGTGAGACCCTGTCTCAATAAAACCACCCCCCACACACACACACTAACATATCCCTCCCAAAATACATATATGAGCATTAGGGAAGACTAAGTAGACCTACTTTTTTCTTCTCCCTCTACTCCTCCTCTTCCTACTCCTGACACAACTAAAAACCCTGAACACTGTGTACAAAACAAACATAAGAATTTAGAAGCTCTGGAGAGAAGCCAGTCCAGCGAGGTGCCTTGGAAACCACAGGACGACACAATGGTGTTGGCTTGGACTTCCTTTTTTTCCCCAGCTCTGTTAGGTTTGGAGCTGAGGAAGCCAGCAACCTGAAAATATCAACAGAAGAAAGAAGAATCTGAGGGAGTGGCTCAGAGGTGGACCACTTGCCCAGCATTTCTGAGGCCCTGAGTCCAGACCCCAGTGTGACAAAACAAACAGCAAGCAGTGGCCTAAGGGCCTCCTACTCTCCAGCCCTGCGTCTCAGTGGGGGGTCTGGGGTGGCCTTGTGAGGGACAGTGAAGAGCCTGCAGTGTTCCCACGTGGAATGCAGCCTGGCTGGTATCAGTGTGGACCTAAGGCACTAGGGCTGTCCCCCCACTTCCCCTCCACTCTGACAAAAGTGCCTAAGCACATTTTGAGAAAGTCAACCAAAACAAGCTTCAAATAAGATCCATCCAGAATTTTGGTTTGTTTTGTTTATAACAGGATCTCACTGTGCAGTGGAGACTGGCCCTGAGCTCACTGTGTATTGCCCAGGCTAGCCTCCGTCTCAAGGCAATCGTCCTGCCTTGGCCTCATGAATGCTGGGATCACAGGCGTCCACCACCACACCAGGCAAGATCCAGAGTCTTAAACATAAAACCCAAGATGTCTAGGTATCAATCAAAACGTATTCAATACATCAACAATTAAGTTCGCTGAAAATGGAGATCCAGACCACAGTTTTTTCTCCTTCTGTGAGACAGGACCTTGCTCGGTGCCCAGGGTGAGCCCTAAATGCAAGGTTCCCAATCCAGCTACCTCAGCTTTTCAAGAAGCTGGAGCTACAGACATATACCACCTTGCCAGGCGGACAAAAAAAATTTTAAAGCAGCCATTCTAAAAATGCTTCCACAAGCAGTTCTGAACATGCATAAACAAATGAAAAATAGAAGAACTCCACAGAGATAGAGAGTTCAGTAAAGGGAAGATATAAGAAGAACCAGACAAATTTTAGAACTGAAAATTATCATAACTTGAAATTGGAAGAAACAAAACAGTAAACACCTCAGAGATCCAGAAATTTGCCATAAAAGAGACGGTAGCTACAGATGTGCACATGGACACCAGAGAAATCAGCAGTGTGTATATATACCGTGTGCACAGACGGCTCCCTCAAAGCCTAGAGGTGAAGAGCCAGTCGAGATGCGCCCCACGGCCCCTTGGTTGCCTGTGCTCCTGGTACTCTGTGAGACGTCTACTGTGTGAATGAGAACGAACTGCTGGTTGTCAAGTAAAGTTATCAGCAAACAGAAAAGATCCTCCACAGTGCCGCGGAGTGGCAGAAAACTCCTCAGCAGAACTGAGGAAAGCCCGTGAACCGGAAGACACAACCGTAGAAATCGTTTGATCTGAAACACAAAGAAGATGGACTGGAAAACAAACTGAGGACAGCGTCAGAGACTTGTGGGATTGTCACAGAAGACTTAACATTTGTGCCGCCAAATTTAGAAATAGAACACGGCAGTAAAGAAATAGCAACAATGATAATCATGTCCCCCAACTCCCCAAATTTGGCAGAGGACTAAACCTAGAGGTGCAAGAAACTGAATCACAAGCTAAGTCCTGAGGAAAGTGTGCCCCAACCCCTCCTAGACCCTGCTGAAAGCAGCCAAAGGAAATTTTACTTGAGTGGCCGCATATTTCTTATCAGAACCTCTGGAACCAGAAGGCCCAAAAGTTTCCAAGTACTCCAAGAACAGGCTGCTCTCCCAGATTCCCCTGCATGTCCCAGTCTCGGCGTGTGTACTGCTGCAACGGCACAGCCTGGGTCCCTGTGTCCATCCTGGGAATCTCCCCCTCAAGTATGAAGCTTCTGGCTGCACAACACTGCAAACAATCCAGGTTTTTAAATGATTAGAGGACTTGAATAGACATTTCTCCACGTCTATTCAGGTTTAATAACCCCATGCCTTAGGCATGGGATAAGTTTTATGTACCCTTCTCCTTGTTAATAAAAAAGATATCTCTGTGGCCAGCAAGCATGTGAAAATGTGTGCAAAGTCATCAATCCCTAAGGAAATGGAATTCCTAAGATCCCACTCTACACCTACCAAAATGGGAAATAGAAAACAGCAGTGGTTTTTTTTCTGTTTGTTTGTTTTGTATTTTAGGGAAGGATCTACAGGATATTCAGGGACTCACTACTAGATTGGACTTGTAGTGATCTTCCTGTTTACAGCCTTCCAAGAGCTGAGATTACAGGTAAACACCACCACACCCAGTTTCAATTGCACATCCTGGTGTGGTAAGGGGAGGCACTGCAGGCCCAGGATCGAACCTCCGTCCCCTGTGCCTGCTTGCAGGTGCTTTAATCCACTGAGCTATTTGGCCAGCCCCAAAAACAGCAGTGTTAATGAGGATGCCAGGGAACTGGGGCCTGGGGCACTGCTAGCAGGAATGCACAATGGTGCGGCTGCTGTGGAAAAGTCTGGCAGCTCCTGGGCAAGCTAAACATAGAGCATGACTCAGTCATTCCATTCCTGGGCTCTCCCCAAAGAGCTGAGAAAGATCGGTCCCTGTGCATTCAGGGCAGCTCTGTTCGCAGCAGCCCAAACGTGGAGACGGTCCAGGTGTTCTTTAACAGGTAAATGATGAAGCAAAATGCCGTCTATCAATGCAGTGACATATTGTGGGGATTTCTGTTTGTTCTGAGACAGGATCTTCACATGTGGTTCAGGCTGTGTCCTGTTCTGTGACCCAGGCTGCATGCCACTCGCAGTGGTCCTCCTGCCTTGGCCTCCCAAGAGGGTGAATTACAGGCATGCACCACCTCATCCATGTCACAGTTACATAACATTCTGCTAGAAAAGGAAGTAGTGATCTGTGGTGCAGCTCAGAAAAGTATACGAAATGAAGGAAAGCAGGTACAAACGTTTACATATGGTGAAATTCCACTTATATGAAATGTCAGAATAATTAAATCCATAGAGATGGAAGACAACAGGATTACCTTTTATCTATTTATGGATGTATTTATTTTTGTGGTACTGGGGATTGAACTCAGGACCTTATGCTTGCCAGGCAAGCGCTTTTTCTGCTGAGCTATCTCCCTGGCCCAGGATTATTTTTTATTATATGTGCTGCCCAAGCAAGCACAGGATTACTTTTTTTTTTTTTTTAATTTTATTTATTTATTTATTTGTTTGCTTGTTGTGTTTGTTTGTTTCTTTATTTATTCATTTTGTGGCTGGCTCAGCCTGCCCTGGTGGTGGCGCTGGCGCAGCATGTGGTGCCGGGGATCGAACTGCAGTCCCTGCAGTTGCCTGAGCCCTCCTAAGCAGGTGCTTTAGAC
>PVKN010038219.1:0-11100 GCA_004027915.1 Capromys pilorides
CATTGAGTTTTGCTCTTTATTTTTTATCCAGTTTCCTGTTGGTTTCATTTATTCTTATTCTAGTTTCACAAATAGAAGCTTAAGATTAGTGATCTCAGAATATTTTCTTTTCTAAAATAGGTATTTAATGCTATAATTTTTTTCTAAGTACTATTTTGGCTCTACTCTATAACTTTGGACACTGCATTTTTTATTCAGTTCAAAATATTTTAAAAATTATTTTGGTATTTTCCTGAACACATTGGATGTTATAATTAGAAATGGTTATGCATCAAAAGATAGCATTAACAAAGTGAAATGACAGAATGAGAGAAACTATTTATAACACTATAAATGTCAAAGGGCCTGAATCTTTTTTTCTAAGTAAAAGACAACGATTTCTTTGAAGATAGGAAAAGAGGAATAAAGATGACAGCCTCTGTGAACAAGTAGGGAGAACTCAACAGTAAATGGCTCTCAAGGGGCTGGAATCTTAAACACATGAAGAACTTCTGCAAATCAATAAGAAAAACAAGCTACTGTAGTTTGGATCAAAAGTGTGTCCCTAACAGTCTCCTGTGCTCACAAGTGAGACTTTTGAGAGCAATGAATCATGAAGACACTGACATCACCAATGGACTGCGCAGTCCTGGGTTTCTAGTTGAAGAGGCTTTTAGGAAGGGTGCACCTGCTGGAGGAGGTGGGTCCCTGAGGACTTGATGTTGAGGGGTGTGGCTGAGTCTCTGACTCTTCCCCTACTGTCTGCTTCCTGGGTACCATGCAGAAGCACCTTCCCTCTGTCATGTCCTTCTGCCAGATGACTTCCCTTGGAGCCAGCCAACCAGGAGCTGAAATCTCTGAAACCATGAGCCAAAATAAAATTTTATTTTCCTCCTTTAAGTTGTATACGTCAGATTTTTTTTTTTTTTTTTTTTTTTTTTTTTTTTTTTGTATGCGAGATCAAAGCCTGGACCTTCCACTTGCCTGGCAGGTGCTTATGCTGCTGAGCTATATCCCTGGCCCTATGTCAGGCATTTTATCTTATGGAAAACTAAACAACTCACACCACAGAAAAGTAGTCAAATACTTAAAAATAGCTACTTCACAAGAGATGCTACGCAAATATCTAATAAATACATGCTCAAGGTCTACAGTCATCAAAGACATACAAATGTAAACCACAATGAAATACCTCTATAAACTCACAACAGTTAAGTACCGATGGAAGTGTTGCAGAAGATGGTCAACTAGAACTTTCATATCATGGTAGGAATATTACTTAATACCACATTGGAAAACTATTTTTATAGAATCTACTTGTGTACATTCTATAACTTTGCAATTCTTGTGCATGTTTCAGTGGCAAATATACTAAAAGCTTTGCAATTCTGCTTTTAAGTACACCTTCAAGAAATTCAGACTCTGCACCAAGAGATGTGTAGATTAACATCAATAGTAGAATAGTCATAATGTTTTTGTAGTAGGCTGAATAAAGTCCTCAAAGATTTTTATTGCCTAGTCCCTGGAATCCATGAGTAAGTTGCTTTACATAGTGACAATGTATGTGTGACAAAGTTCATGATGTTGAGATGAGAGATCATTCTAGATAACCCACGGGGCCTAGTGTCATCAAAAAGACCCTTAAAGGAGGAACATAAGAGAATCATTTATTTATTTATTTATTTATTTATTTATTTATTTATTTATTTATTTGGTACAGGGTCTCACTACACAGCTCAGATTCATAGTGATCCTGTTGTCTCTGACTCCCCAGCACTGGGATTACAGGCATGCGCCACCATATCAGATTTTGGGGGCCAACTCAGCACAGGGCTGGCATGGTATGTGGTACTGGGGATTGAACCCAGGATCCTGTGCTTGCCAGGCAGGTGCTTAGACCACCAAGCTATCTCCTTGGCCCTGTTACTGGATTTTTAAGATGGAAAAAGGAAACATTAACTAAGGATATATGTGATCTCCAGAAGCTATAAAAGGCAAGGAAATGGGTTCTCTCCTGAAACCTCCAAAAGCAAGGGAATTCTGAAGAACCATTTTAGACTTTTCACCTCCAGATAAGACAGTAAATGGGAGTTTTATTTGTTTGTTTATTTTAATGACACTGGAGACTGAACCCAAGGCTTCACACATGCTAGCCAAGCACTGGGCCACTGAACTACATCCTCACCCCTTAAAAATATTTTTGTGAGATTGTTTCTCACTAAGTTACTCAAATTGACTTCAAATTTGTGACCCTCTTACTTCAGCCTTCAAAATAGTTGGAATTACAGGCACGTCCCGCAATGCTGGGCTAAATGCCAGTGTGTTATTTTAACCCACTAAATTTGGGCTAGTTTGTTACAGCAGCACTAAGAAACTAACTCATTCTCTGAACTGAAAATAGGCCAAATATCTACTCTGAGCATAGCAATTACCTAAATTGTGGTATATTTTTTATAACGAAAAGCTATATAGCAACTGAAATGAAAAATAACAGTAAGATAAATTCTCACAAATTTAACCTTGAGCAAACAAGCAATATACAAAAGAATGCACACTGTGCAGCTACATTATACAAAAATATAAAGATGGCATCTCCATCCCTGTGGTCTATTTGGGTGATGGGCAGGAGGACAGTTGTTAAACTGTCGGCAAACATATGGGGGCTCCAGGTGTGGTGACTCACTTTCCTGCAGTAGTTTGACAGTCCTAGTCATGAGATTAAGATAATTGGAGTTAAGTAGTATTTGCAAATTCTTGTTTATTTTCAATTCTTGGCTTCTTTTGACAATATCTGTAATAGAGGAAGTGCTCCATAAAATTGAACAATAAAATAGTAGAAGGAATGGCATCCCTTTTGGTTACCTTTCAGAGTTGAATAATGGGCTAGGAAAGTTCACTGTTCCGCTGTCTATAAATTGCCAAGCAGGAAGCTGGCCTGAGGGTGGAGTTGGCATTTCCTCCTATAATAAGAGCCCTTTCAAGAAAGAATTTAAGGGAGTTTTGACTGGTTTATTAGTCTTTAGTCCAAAAAATCATGGTTAGGCTGTTGTAATTGAAACTGCAAATTATGGGTTTTGAAACAGATTGTCTCTTAGTACAAGCTGGGACTGCTGCTCTTGAGCAGTAGGCAAAGCCACTGCCTCTGGGTACATTGCACCTGAGTCACCACATCTTAGAGGGACAAGGTGACTAAGAATCTGAGAGTTCCAATCCAAACTACTTAACAGAAAAGCAAGTTGGGAAAAGCATTGACTGGCCAATGCAGACTTTCTGGTGTCCTTCATGCACAAGTGGCCAACTCTAATACAGCCCACATGTTTACCTGGTACAAGGATTGAGCTCCACCATGCAGTCTCATCCACTTAACACCACCCTTCAATACTGGGATTCTGCAGTGTACCTTTCTCAGACTCTCTCTCTGCTGTTAATCTCTCTTCTGCCCTGATTTATTCTAGAGGGTAACACTTGCATCTTAGAGCAATATTCACCAAAAAGTAGCCTAGATGTGTCTCTTGAAGATTTGTTAACTTTCTGCCCTAATTAGACATCTTGAAAAAGGTCATGTTCTTCTACATGCTGATAGGAAGACTATATAAATTTACTTGTTTTTATTTTGTTATTGGTATTTATTATGCTGCTAATCCTAGACAAAACTGTAGAATAAGTCAGTTTTCTCCAGAGTTTCCCACTCTGTCCCTGAGGTCTCTGTTCTATATTTTAAGACTTATACTCTCTTCCAAGCAAAATCTCTCTCAAAACAACAAGTAACCAAGTAATACCAACTGTAAGTGACTGTCAAAAATGACCAGTTCAATTAGTTACCTCTATTGTTTTGTAAGAGATTAAATTTGAAAACAAAAGAATCATGTCCCTAAATTGAAAGCTTTAGGAAACAGTAAACAATCGAGGTTTTTGCTTAAAGAAGTTTTCCTGGTGCCCCAGAAATCACAGTAAGTAATCAAGTGACAGTTTGTAATGTTTCCTGAATCCCTATTTTAATATCTCAGAATTGGCAAGTGGGGATTTAAAACAATAATGGCCATTGATTCATTAGCAGATTCAATTCTAGGTTATAGGCATTACAAGTCCCCTCTCAACCCTCAATAAAGCAAAAATGCAGTTTAAACACCATATTACCTAAATAATAAATCCTTCCTTATGAGAAAAAGTTATGTTTCTACATGGAAATGAAAGCTCCTTTTCTTATTCAGTTCTCTGAAGTATCAAACACAGCAAATCAAACATTGTGAGCATGTGGTATCTTTAAAAATGGATTGATATCAGAATATGACCTACTAGTAGATTCTAGTATGTCTCAACAATACGCTAACATATATCAGCAGTAGTTTTATTCAGTTTTAACTACACATTTATATTGAGAAAAATGCTTCAGAAAGATAGCACCAACTTTTTTATTAAAATTGTAAATTTTTTTCAAGAAATTTTTGAAAAATGTTGGTTTACCTGAACTAACCTGTAACTCAACATTTTGTTATCAACTTGACATACTGTTTTTTAGGGGAGGGTACAGAGGGCTTTGCTGATGGTGTGCAATGGCAGCAAGGCAGGGCTCCCGAGGCTCCTCCCCTTCTAGGGAGCCTGGGATGGAAGCTGTGAGGGGGAGATTCTCAGGGTTGGGAATGAGTAGGTCAGTGACCTCTACAGCATGGCCACACTATCCTCTGGTCTCGCTGGGCTGTGGTAGGGAGCTACTTACTCCTTGGAGGCCATGTGGACCATGAGGTTCATCATCCTGTTGCTGTAGCTGAACTCATTGTGATACCAAGAAATGAACTTGACAAAGTGGTCATTCAGGGTGATGCTAGGTCCAGCATCACAGGTGGAAGTCACAAGACACAATTTGGTCCTCAGTGTAGCCCAGGATGCCTCTGAGGGTGCCATCTAACTTCTGTTTCACCACCTTCTTAATATCATCATATTTAGCTGCTTTCTCCAGGCAGCAGGTCAGGTTCACCACTGACTCACTGGGAGTGGACACATGGAAGGCCAAGTCTTTGAGCTTCCTATTCAGCTCCAGGATGACCTTACCCATGGCCTTGGCAGCACCAGTGGATTCAGGGATGATATTCTGTGCAGTCTCCTGGGCCTTCATGCTGCAGCTTCCAAGAGGGGCCATCCACAGTCTTCTGGATGGCAGTGTTGGCATAAACTGTGGTCATGAGTCCCTCCATGATGCCCAAGTTGTCATGGATGACCTTGGCCAGTGGGGCTAAGCAGTTGGTAGTACAGAAAGCATTGCTGACAATCTCGAGGGAGTTGTCATATTTCTTGTGATTCACACCCAACACAAACATGGAGGCACTGGTGGAAAGGGCAGAGATGATGACCCTTTTGGCACAACCCTTCAGGTAAGCCCCAGCCTTCTCCATAATGGTGAAGACACCAGTGGACTCCACCATGTATGTACTCAGTCCCAGCATCACCCCACTTGATGTTGACAGGATCTTGGAAGGTGGTGATGGCCTTTCCATTGATAATGAGCTTCCTATTCTCAGTCTTGACAATGCTATGAAATTTGCCATGGGTGGAATCGTACTGGAACATGTAGACCATGTAGTTGAGGTCAATGGAGGGATCACCAATTGCCACAACATCAACCTTGCCAGAGATAAAACCAGCCCTGGTGACCAGGCATCTAATGTGGCCAAATCCATTCGCTCTGACCTTCAACATCTTGTGAGGATCACTTCTGGCTGCATGGGAAGAATGGCTGTCAGTGGGTGCACAGGAGCAGAGCAACTTGACATACTTTTGGCCAATCTTCTAAAATGCTGCTCAACTTTATTATTCAGTTGGCATCTATTTCATCAGTATTTTTTCCCAATTGCATATTTTAGCAGTAGTTTCTCTTTTTTCTTGCTGCTTTAGTTTTAGAGATGATGATAACACAAACAAATATTTGCACTTTGAACTCTAGTTCAAAAGGTTATTCTTTAGCTGTCAAAAGTCTTCAAATGTATTACTGACTTGACTTGTACACATACCTATGAAATGGCAAGAGTTACAGGGAGCTGGATGTTTGTCACAGGGAAGCTGTGGAGAACATAGGCACTTAGTTTGGGATGATGAAGGGAGCATGGGCTGGGAGCACACATAGTTAGAAGTAAAGGACCTTGCATGGTTGCCAAGATTTTGCTTTTTCCTTCCACTGCAGAGATTTTTAAACTTTAGATTATTCCTCATTGATCAAGCACCCATGTAGGTTTTTTTTTTTCCTAACGTATTTGGTTGTAGCAGGGTCTCACTGGGCAGCTCTAACTCACAGTGCTCTTCCTGTGTCAGCCTCCCCAGCAAAGGGATTACAGGTTTATGCACTAGGTCCAGAGCCTGTGACTGGCTCAGCCTGCTCTGAGAGCACTGCTGGTGCAGTTTGTGGTGCTAAGGATACAACCATGGTCCTACACTTGCCTAAACTTGCCTAAGCAGGCATTCTAGTCCACTGAGCTATCTTGCCGGCCCTGCATGTACTTTTTGAGCTAAAAGAAACCACTTAAGATTTGGAACAATCAGGGCACAAGAATTAAGAAATTGTTGTACACTGTACCTGTTTTGTTTCTTGGTCAAACTTGGAAATTTCTGTTTTCTTATTTGTCTCCCTTTCCAGTGTCTAGAGCTAGGTTACCTACAATGGATATAAATTGGTGGATTGTGGATGGATATGAATGGAACACTTCCAGGTGGTCTAGGGACCTCACAAGGTTCTAACAGAGGACACTGCCAAAAGGAGCTGTGTCCTCTGTTGTAAGGGGCTGCTGATGAACAAGCTCGTGTACAGACTGACCATTGAAGCTGCTCATATCTCTTATACTGATAATTTAGCTGTAGTATCAAGTAGTATTAAAGGTTTATACCCTTTGACACAGTGGCCCCATTCACTCCTAGAATCTGACCCTAATTAATACTTGTGTTAAGTTATATACTTAACAATGCTGATTGAAGTAGAATCTATAAGGAGAGTTGGGCATGAAAAAAGAGAGACATAAATACTTGGTACTAAAGGCCAGCCAAATAGCTCAGCATGCTAAAGTGCCTCCGTAGGTAGAGCACAGCAGCCAGCCAGGGTTCAGTCTCCGGTGTGCCATGCCAACCCTGTCCTTAGGGCATGCTGAGACTGTGATTGAGACGATATGGTGGCCCATGCCTGTAATCCCATAACTTGGGTGGTTGTAAGCAGGAGAATCACTACAAGTCCAATCTATGTAGTAAGACCCTGTAGACCCTGTACCCTATAGACCCTGTGCTAAAAGATAAAAAAAAAAAAAGGTACTAGTAGAATACCTACATAAAATATAACATATTATTCTGTAGAATTTTATGCTGTCCTTCACCATTATAATTCTGTAACAGCATAGGAAAATGTTGCTAGTACAATATTAAATAGAAATGACAATACAAAATTGCTCATGATCTATAATTAAGACTTTTTAAAAAGCTTATGTTTTGAAGTTCTGAGGAAAAAACAGATGCTAGGACTGAGGCAGAGGATTCTTTTAAAATTCCATTTTATGTTACTTAATTAATTTTTTAAAAAAATTTTATAGGGTCTATGCAGTTTGGATTCATAGGGACCCTCCTGTCTCATCCTCCCAGTGCTAGGATTATAGGTGTACACCACCACACCCAGTGTTGGTGGCTGGCTCAGTGCACCCAGAACAGGGCATGCATGGCATGCAGTACTGGGAATTAAACTCAGGACTTTGCACTTCACAGACAGGTGCTTAGACCACCAAGCTATCTTCCTAACCCTAATGGAGATTTTATGATAAGTAAAAATAAAGATGAAATGCTACATTACAACTACTAAAGGGAGACTCAGAATAAGAAAACAAATTGTTAGTCTCAGAATGTTTTGGCTCTGGTCACTTTTGCATTTAAATGCCATTCAGCACACCAAATCCTCCAAGCAGGAAACTAAAGTTGGGAAAGGTTCTAGTTAATATTTCAGTGTGCAAGAACAGGACTTATCTGTAGATGATAGGCTTTAATAAGGATGTGCTGTCATATTTTTCTCTCCAGAAACCCATACTATTGACCCCAGTGTTAATCATAAGGCATATATGGTCCCTATACCAATATTTTAGTGGGTGACAGATCAGCTACAAAAGTAGTTTTGTAAGATCATAAAGAGCTGAAAATTTCTTATGGTCTATTGGTGTCTAGCAGAACATGTTACATGTGTGCTGTAATGTGGGTGGAAACAAACCTACTGCACTACTAGTGACTTGGCGAGGCCTTGTCTCAAGAAAAAAAAAAAAAAAAAAAGGTTGTGGCTATAGCTCATTGTGGAGTTCCTAGGTTTAATGCTCAGTACTGAGAAAAAAGTTAATATAAAACAGTGTGCTGTATTACACTGGCAACAGCTTCGCAGCTTCACAGTCATGTTTTTATGGCATCACATTGAAGTGACTGATCTCTACCATCTATACTTGAGTAAGTATGCTCTTGAGTGTTGCCACAAGAACACAGTTATCTAAGAATGCATTCCCTTTTGTTCATCCCCTTTGACTGAAAGACTGTACTCTTTTCAGTCCTTTAGCTACATGCAAATCCTAGAGGAACTATTTCTAGAGGAAGAATCACATGATAAATATCATCTTCCAAAGCTCATGTTCAAACCCAATTCCTGCCACAATAATACAAAGTATAGACTACTGGGATGTATTTTGCATCAAAGGAAACAACACAGGCAGTGGAGTATACAGGGAGGAGACCATGGACAGTGAGTCCATCTGGGGAACAAAAACCTTGAAGTTGTGATAGAACTTCTACAAAGAGAGATGCAGAGAACATCCCAGGAGAGTGTGAAACCCACAAGCTGCAGGTATGTCTCAGGCATGGCCAGTTCAAAGGCACCTGACAATCTGATCAATGCTTTGAAAAGAAGGGAAAGCTACTACCTTGTTCTCCATTGCGCTCAGTACAGGGTGACCTCAGTAATTGAGACTGCATGACTAAATGAATCAGCTATTCTTGAAACTGGAGTGAGGGAAGAGCTGCAAGAACTTGAGCCAGGGTTACACATGTAGGCACAAGTGAGGAGAAGCAAATTTTGAAAGTGTGCAGTAGTGGAATTAATAAAAGACTGGAAATGGGTGTGGAAGATAGTTTTAAGACTGAAACCTGGAAAAGGAAGAGTAGCTAAAATCACCTGAGAAGCAGATTTTTGTGGTTATTTCATCACTAAAGCAGACTGATGCTTTCAATTTAGCCTCTTAACCCATAACATGAAATGAAAAGAGTGTAAACACGTGGAAATTTATTGTGAGACACCAGCCTGGCCACATGAGGCCAAGAGAAAATGAGGAAGGAGGAATATCTCTGAGGTATAGAGCTCCAGCTGCTCAGGAATAAGGATGAGGAATCATATTTTATGGAAACGAAGAGGTCCCAGAAGACCCTAAACATCATAAACTATATTGAAACACAGTTCATGCTGACTCCTGGTAGAGCTATTTCTTTGTCCTCTCTGTCTGTCGTCATGGGCTACCAATCCTGAAGGGAAAAACTAGCTCTGAAACAACTGATGAAATAAATTTAATTAACTTGGAAAACATAAACAGTACCTCCCAGGAATCCATTCTGTTTGGCTCAGCTTTCAAGACATTGTCATGTAATACCTTGCTTTCTGCCCTGACTGTGATGCTCTGTTTACTGCCTGTGTTTCCTATAAAGCTAAGCCTCCAATCCTGATGTACACTTTGTGTCTAAAGATTTCTTACCCAGCCAAAGGGATGTTCTTCATAAAACACTAAGTGAGCTGTCCAGAGCTAACAGCCAGGCATTGGCAGAGGTGAGCATGTCTTACAAGGTGAGAATCGTCCAATTCTTATTTTCTGAACCACTGGAATACTCACTACAGTGTCTTTTTGTGTGCTGCATAGATCTGAGCCTGACGGAAGGTTGCATGTGGAGTGGGCAAGTCAGAGGTCTAGGTGTCTGGGGTGGACCAGCCCAGAGCTTCTCAGGATGTGATCAGGCCTGGCAGCTTTGGCCTCACCTTCAAATATACTGGAAAAGCAGATCTATAAGGCCACTTCAGACCTATTGCATCAAGGTCTCTGCAGCCAGCCTCAGAAATAATGTGTTTTGACAAGCATATGGTAATTCAGCTACACAGCTCAAGCTGAAGTCTGAGACCTATGAGGCTCCAGTCTAGATAGCTAAAACTAGTTTTTAGATTAAGATCAAACAAACTGATAATTTATTTCTTCTTTAGTCATGTTTTGTGGGATGCCTGCCCTGTGACAGGCACATCACCATTCATGACCAGTCTGGGGTAATGAACAAAGGTGCCAAGGATTCTGTTCTTGGACGGGGTTCCCAGATAAATATACAATGCCCATTTAAGCTAGAATCTTGGATAAACAATGAAAATAATTATTTAATACAAGTATGTCCCAATTATTGTGTGGGGCATAGTTATACCAAAATTGTTTTTTGTTTATCTGAAATTTGAGTTTAATTGAATGTCCTATAGTTTTTCTTGCTAAATTTAGCAACCCTCCTTTTTGTGGTACTTACATTTTATCATCTTTTTTTTTTTTTTTGGTGAGACTGGGGTTCAAACTCATGACCTTGCACTTGTCAGGCAGGCACTTGTGCCTCAGAGCTATCTCCCCAGCCCCTTGTGGCACTTATATTTTAGTGGGCAACAAGTGAGCTAATATGTGTAAAGCAGTAATGGTTCTCAATAGTGATGTGCACACTCAAGAAAATAAAACAGTGTATAGCCCTGGGTTCAATCTCTAGCACCACAGGAAGGAAAAAAGAAGGAAGAAAGGAAAGAAGGAAGGAAGAAAGAAAGAAGAAAAGAAAGAAAGAAGGAAGGAAAGAAGAAAGGGAGGAAAAGTGAATAATATGAGTGGTGTAGAATAGCTTGGTTGGGAATGTTTCTCTTGAGAGCTGAGAGTCAGCTATATGTAGATCTAAGAGAATATTCCAGATGAAAGGAACATTTAGTGTCATGTCCCTAAAGTAAGAAAGATTTTAAGAGACTTGAGAGATAGCTCAGGGGCACAAGTGCCTGCCTGGCAAGTGCAAGATGCTAAGTTCAACCCCCGGTTCTACAAAAAAAAAAAAAAAAGGAAAGATTTTAATATG
>PVKN010038220.1:0-11101 GCA_004027915.1 Capromys pilorides
CCTGTGAGTTATTTTTCATACAAAGTCATTCAATTCTTAACAAGTGACTATGCACTGTTCTTAGTGACACAAGGCCTGTAACATGTGCCATATCTCCTACATCAATAAAATAGAAAAGCTAGAAACTTAGGAAATATCTGTCTCAAGCTACTATTAAAGCAGAAAGAAGTTTATGATGTATGCTTTGAAGCAAATTTGGACACCTACACCTAAAAAGATTAAGTTACCTAATCAACCAAGTTTTTCTCCTACTTATCATATTTTATTTCTAAGCATTTCTTTCTAAGAATTCTTACAGAAAAGATCAGTTGAGGCAAAATCTATAATTCAGAATATAATTTCTTATATTCAAACCCAGAGCTGAACAGGGGTCATCGTCAAGTCAGGAAAGGTATTTGATTTCTTTTCAACAAATGTCCATAGTAATTATTCCATGCAAGGCCCTAGGTCTGGTCTGCACCACCCAGGGTAAGAATCTGTCCATTGCATAATTCACTTCACAGAAACTCTTACATGAGAGAAACAAAGTCCTATATAGACCTTCTGCCACATGCATAAAGTGCTGACAAAATAGTATGAGCGTAGGGAATGGCTTATAGGAGCTCTGGAAAAATACTTAGACTGGTGGTATTTGAGGGAAATCTGAAGTGATGCACTGGGTTTCAGCAGTAAAGTGTGAGTCCTGGCATCCAAAAAGACAGCGGCACCTGGACTCTAGGTGTGCGGAGCCATGGACATGTCTAGCAGAAGGTCCCAAGGGCAAGATCTTCCCTAAGCCCTGCTCAATGCCATGCCTAGGCACGAGCTTAAGAAGACACCTGGTGATCAAACAACCCTACTTATTATTTTATTCTTTCGAGTAGTAGCTAGGAGCACATGCAAAGCATTTTAAAGGCTAAGTCCCAAGATGAATTAGTCTGGTATAATGATTGAATCTACAGGGTTCAGGGTGAATACGGAGTTCAAAGCCATCAGTAACACCAACTATTTGATCTGGGAAAGATGACTAAACTGTTAATGTCTCAGTTTTCCTCTTCCAGTGAAAAAGAAGTATATCTGTTTCATACGAAGGTTGCAAATGTGAAAGAAATAATACATGTAATTTTCTTATCCCTATTTCCCAATTAAGACTGTCTCCAAGGCATGTATCTTCTATCACAATTTTTATAAATTACTTTGCTGATAATACTATTTATATTCTAATTTATCATTTCCTAAAATAAGGAAATTACATACCTGCCACTGTAGAAAGTAACAGAGAGCATTTCTGAGGGAAGGACTACGAAAGGGGGAACCCCACTGAGGGACATAATAGAATGGGATGCTGCCTCAGAGCTGTGACACCATGGCACTGACAGGTCACTTCCTAAGGGGTGACTCATGCATCTTCCTCTCAGAATCAGCCCTATATGTCTGCTTGCCTACAGCCCCAGCCTTGCTGCAGTCTGGACCTGCGTTGTCCTGAAAAACCCTGTGCTGGGGATCCAGTCTTCAGCCTGTGACACTACTGAGCATAGACTGTATGGCCACTGGGGGACATTGCCCTTGAAGAGACACTGGGTGGCAGTCCTGTCCCTTATCTTTTTATTCTTCTCAGCTCCTAGAAGGTAAGCAAGGGTCTTTGCCACATGCTCCTATCGTGAGGTGCAGCCCATCACACCACCAAGCGACAGGGCCAAGCGCCATGGACTGAGCCCTCGGGACCGTGAACCCTGGTGAACCTTTTCCCTCCCTAGGTCAATTCTGGGTCTCTGTTGCACTAAGGGGAGAGGACTGACACCCGCTTCGCTCCCATGGCTGTAGCCTTGCCTCTTCCCACAGCAAGGAAGGAAGTGTAGACACTGATGGAGGAGGAACCTGCGGAGAAGAGAGGATGGAGGGATCTGAGTCTGAAGACCTGGGTGAGGGCACCCTCATCTACCACAGCAGCATCTGCGAGCCACCTGCTCATCATCAGGCATGGCTTTTGTGATGGTTAATTTGTTCTCTAAGGACATTTTCAATCCCAGTGATTTTAGCTAAAGAAACTTAGAAGCCACCACATGGTTGGCTAAGAATCCCAAAGACAAATTTCTGCTCTGAAGTGAAGGGAGCGCTCATCAGTCAGCTCCTCTCCATGCTGCTTGGCTTCGCCAGGTGAAGCTGCAAGTCCCGAGCCTTCATTGTAGAGTGTGAGTTGCCTCACCACATACTGGAGGAGCTGTCATGCAGGTTTTTCTTCCTGGGTGCACAGCGCATATTTCCAACTGGGGAAGCTTGGGGTGCTAAGGTGTGAGATCCAAGTGTGACCACGGAAAGAAGCCAAGTTTCCTCCTGTTCCCACCAGCTTGACGAAGTGGTCTTCAGGTCTAGAAAACAGCAGGGCCTGATTCAACGCAAGCCTGAACTATATGCAGAGTATCCTCTTCGTGTACTCAGCCCTGTTCTCTTCCCTGGGGGGAGTGAGGCTCGGCCAGAAAGGATGGGGAAAGGGGTGGCGGTGTGACTAGGAGCTTCCTGGTATGAGGATCTACTGGCGCCTTTATTTTAAACCCCTCTGAATAAAGTTTGCAACAACACATAGCTAATACTTATACTGGGGTCAGTGAAATAGCTAAATATTCTAGCAGCCAACACTTTTTTTTTTTAATATACTGCACTAGCACAGAGAAATCAGCAAGCTGGTAGCAATTAAGAGGAGGTTACGATACAGCTAGCAATTTGTTTACTTGCTTCTAGCACCTTAGCTGGGTCATAAAAGGGATATGATCTCACAAAATTAAATCATACATTTCTACATACACAAAACAGCAACCCAGCAGCCACCTCCATTCTAGCATAGGAGGTGCTGCAACTCATGGTAATATCAGTGGGTACAGCTAAACTTGTGCACGGCTCTGAGAGTCAAATGCTGTGGAAATTCAGGGCAGATAGAAGCAAGCTATGTGTGGTATGGGCTACATTTAGGTTTTGTGGAAGGACTGCCTTTTAGAAAAGAAAATCAGAAGGCTTGGGGAGGACAGAAATAAAGGACATGGTAGAAAGGAGGGGGATCCACCAGACTCACCAGTCGCCTTCAGCCCGAGGCTCCCACACACCTTCAGGGTTTGTTTCAGGTTCCAGAGAAACAAACACTGAATTCCTTTATCCTCCTACAAGGGTCCTCTGAACTGCACCTGGGCAGAAAGGGAAGGGCTTCCCCAGTGTCTTTTCAAGAATTCAGTCTGGCTACTATCATTGTTTGTGTGACCCTGAGCAGATCCTGTGCCACAGTGCTCATCTGTAACACTGAGAGAGGGGTCCAGGGTTGATCACTTCACAGAATCAAAAGACCATGAGCAGAAAATGCCTCAAAACTGTGGGAAGAGAGACACATAGGCTCATCACTATTGCTATTCCCAGGGTCCTTGCTGTTTGCAGCAGTAGAGGAAGAAATTACAGCTTAGATGGCTCCATTTGTCTTTTAGTCAAAGAACTAAGTATTCAGAGTAAGTTCTTTTACTCTCAGCAAGATTTTAGATTGTGCAGTGGTCACAGAATACAGTGATGGCCATGGAGTTCACTTATAGTCAGATGGCCGCTGGGAGCAATTGGAAGAGTTGCCAGATGATGCTATCTGTTCCCTGATTGGCTACACCCACTGTTTCCAAGGCAACTCTCTATCCATTCTGTACATGCCAACTTTCTGTTCCTACTGAAGTCGCATCTCTTTAACAGCAAGAGACATAAAATTTAATAAAGCAGAAACACTTTAATAAGTGGAGGTATCATTAAAATTGAAGCTTTTAGCTTTGTGGAGGGACCAGACTTCTCTATATGTTACAGTAGACTTCCCAGATTTTTTCCATTAAGAAAAACAGGCACTTAAAAATTCCTTAGGAGAATATCAAAGAGACCATTGTCCCATGAGTCTTCTGCCATTTTTACATGAACATTTAGTTTAAGTTCTTCTTCCAAATGAGAAAATGCATGCTTTGAGTTTCCTTTCACCAAACACACATTTTCAAGCCTATCTTGCCCTCCTCTTGTTTCCCTACTGAGCATTGTCTGACAGCTGGTTCTGGGGGACCCAGAGGCTGAACAAGGAGGTTAGCCAGCAGACACTGGCATTTTGGGACTGGACATGAGCTCTCAACAGCCCCATAAGTAGAATCATGTTCCCACCTTTTCCACCAGAGTCACTGAGGCTCTGCATGGTTGATGGAGCTGTAGCATTACCAGGAGCCTGAGTGAGGGCCAGGATCCTTCCCCACATGAGAGTGTCTAATCACGTGGACACGGTGACTGTGCGCTCAGCACCACACATTCACCCAAGCTCTTTCATTTGGATGAGTTACTCTGGTTCTTCATTTGGATTCCTCCAAAATCAGAGCCTAAGGCAGACACTTGGATGCAGGAATTATATTTCACAGCTGATCCCAAAATGCAGGAGTAAACAAAGGAAAAGAAAAAGCACTGTGAGTTGTCTTCAAGGCCCCCAGGAGGTTCCTCTAAAGGACACCTGGACCCCAGCAGGACCTCTGAGAGGCACACAGCACCCACCCACCCCTACCTGCTGGCAGGAGATGCAGCTTCACATCGCAGCCTCAGCCATGCTCCCAGCTCCCGGATGAGCTCGTTCCTTGTCCTTGCCCTTCCACACATTCCCTACCTGCTCACACATGCACAAGGAGCACCCCAGGAATCAGCTGGACTCCTTTCCTCTCCATGCTGATCCTGAAAACAGAAAACATGTGTCCACAGGGTGGCCAAAAAGGCCAGAGATAGAACAGCAAGTCTCAAATGTGCCACTGCAGCACACAGCTCTGGGTCTGAAAGTGACAAGGAAGCAGGGTGGTCTAAGACCTGGAAGATAAGAAGCCCAGGTGATGTAGTCTTCCAACATGCAAACTGTGAGGCTTCCCCGAGGGTGCATGTGTGGAAAGCAGCAGTGTCACAGCCTCTGACCTCACAAGGTGTCCATCAGACACCAGCCCACAGGGTCCACTGTGCCATCCATGTGAGTAGACAGGGCTGCTTTTACATTCCTGAGAAATAGCTAAACACCATTTTCACAGTGACTGCTGATCAGAGATGCTGTCTCTTGCAGAGCCAGAGGTCTAAAGTCTAGCTAAACTGCCTGGAAATCAGCATGGAAGCAGCCAACAAGAAGCAGGAGGACAGAGTTTATTCAGGCTCCCCTTGGTCTCATAGATTGATGTCTGCTTCCCAAGTGGGAAGGCTGAACTTGTGGTGCAGGCCCTGGAGATGCAGCCTCCCTAACTAGGATTAGGGCTATGGCAGCCAGCAGGACTTACATACTCATCTCTGATGTAGTAACAGGAGATGCCCCCATCCAGCATACTTCAGTGTGTTAGTTCCCTGGGCAGTAATTCGTGTTCCAGATCCAGCTGCTCTTGTCTCTTAGAAATGGCTGGCCAATATGATGTACATTGCATAAGCCAATCCCCAACTGACAAGCCATTCTGTCCCTGTACTTCCCATTTGCTTGTCCTATATGAGGTCTCTGGATCACCAGAGATCAGGGCCAGATATTCTGCGAGGGATCCTAATCAGTGCCCATCATCATAAATAAATCGGCCTCTAAATCCTGAGTATCACATTGCTATTTCTGTTTGCCTGTGCAACATGAGTGTGGTGTTATGCATGAGATGGAGTACATGGTCACCAAACACACAACCATCCCTGGAGGAGCCTCTCCATCCTCTTTCTCCATCCACCCACAGGTGCTGGGCTCCAGTGCCTCATTTGCTCTTTGGTTTCCACTTGGTCACCGGGTTGCTCAACACAAGCGCCCAGGTCACTCAAGCACCTTGTCTTGCAGTTTCCTCATCTGGGAAGTGGACATAAGAGAATTACTTTCGAGTGTGATGTAGAGTGACATGACTTTATTTATTTTTGTTATTGTTTTCAGACATAATATCACTTATAGTTCAGGCTGGCCTTGAGCTCACTGTGTAACCCAGGCTGGCCTTGAACTTGCACTGACCAACCTGCCTCAGGTTCCCTATTGCTGTAGTTACAGGTGTGTGCCACCTTGCCTAGCAAAAGCTCTGTACACAGTAAGGACCCACAGGAGCCAGTGGAATTTTATAACCTACTTTGTAGGAACCAACAGAACCATTTCCTTCCCTTGGAACAAGAGCACCATGTTTTCCCTTAGTGACAAGACACTACAGAAGCTTGCAAAAGAGCTGTGGTGAGCCCAGGGCCACACACAGGAACCATCAGCACCCAAGGCATGTATTGTCCCCATACCACATCTCAGAATTATGAAAACTGCTCAGTGAGTTTCCTCTCTCCCAAAGATGAGAACTATGAGGAGATATTTCAAAGGCTCATGTTTCCACTTGGTTAAAGTCTGTCACTGCACTTGAATCACAGCTGGGTACAGAGGGAAAAACAACCCTTACAAGAGCAGGAGTACCTGGTCTCTATGGTAACAGAGTGTGCTGTGGTCTGACCCCTTTAATCACCTGACTCTCTTGGGATAAGGGAAGGAGGAAGGAGATAAAAACTCTTAAGACCAGAATTGGAGCCATGGGCAGAGCAGAGGATGGCAAGCCAGCAAATGGGCCCCAGGCGATTCTTGCCTCCCATAGAAAATGTCCTTAGAATTCTCTTTTCCCATGAGAGGGACCAGCTAATATCAACCTGCAGAGCTCCACTGAAATCACCCATCTCCCCCAGTAAGCCACAGTATGTATGCAAGACAGTGCCCAAGGATTGGGCAGCCGAGTCCCAGTGGAAATAGGATGATGGTTTTCTTCGGGATGGAAGCTTATGAGGGTTTCTGCCTCGTTATAAGACTGTTCCTGGTTTTTTAAAAGATCATAGCAGCACATCTCAAATCTAGATCCTCTCCTGCCTCAGCCTCCCTGGGGGCACTGCTGGTGCGCTCCTCCCAGCTAATTCCAGCACAACAGGTCTGGCTGGCACCACAGTAGCCGCAGCACCCAAGGCTCCCACTGACCTCAGCACCCTGAGGCAGCAGTGTGGCATTCCCAGGACTCTGCCATCAATTACCTTCTCTCCTCTCTATTTGCACTGGCATTTGAGAGGCCATGTACAGATGTGACAATGCCACTGTGCTGTGCGGGCCTGCAAAAATAATCCATTTCTGAGACCACACAGGGAAGCAGTCTAAATCACTGAGGTAGAAGGAAGCAAATATCTCTTTCAGAAAAGTAGTTCTAAGTTAACAATGAAAACTGTAACCTTCAGGACCAGCAGTATAGCTCAGCAAACTAAGCACTTGCTTAGGGAAGCACAGGGGTCAGGGTTTGACTCCTGGCCCCACCTGCCACGCCAGCCCTGCTCTCAGGAATGCTGAGCTTACGATGGAGTCCAGGTATGGTGGTGCGCACCTGTAATCCTAGCACTTGGGAGGCAGGAAACAGGAGGGTCACTATGTAGTGATACTCTAAAAAAAAAAAAGAAACCTGTAACCTTCGGCTCAATTAATTCCATTTAATTACCTATATTATCTTAATAGTAGTAATAGTATCTCTCTAATATTTGTGAAGAGTACAGGTTCATTTTATATAATTGAATTTTTCTTTTTTTTAATTTTATCTATTTATTTATTTATTTATTTATTTATTTATTTGGTACATGGTCTTGCTACACCTCTCAGACTCATAGAAATCCTCCTGTTTCAGCCTCCCTATTTCTGGGATTACAGACCTGCATCACCATATCCGGTTTCTGGGGCCTGCTAAAGATATTGTACTGGGGATCAGTTCTGGGTCCTTGAGCTTGCCAAGCAGTTGCTTAGACCACTGAGCTATCCCCTAGCCCTGAATTTTTATAGAAACACAAAGTGCTCCTGCTGTAAATTTCTTTCCTACCTCCTGAAATCATGTATGTGTTGTGAATAGGCCCCATTAACTTGTTTCCTAGATTGGCATCTTCTGCACCCGCTGAGCGCCGTTGGTTCAAGGGTGTGCCTGGTGCACCAGGGTAGCAGGAGCCACAGCCACCACAGAGCTCACCTTCTGGGAGGGAGGAAGCAAGCAGGCAACTGGGCAAAGACCCTGCCACGGCAGATGGCACCAAGTGCTATGGAGAAACACAGAACAGGAAGTAAGGTAGCTGCAGTTTAAGTTGTGCTATGAGAAGACTTCAGAAAGAAAGTAAATTTGAAAAGATATCTCAACATGACAAGAGCAAGCCATACAGGCACCTGGTGAGGAAATGTTCCAGCCCACTGTGGCATAGCCTGGAAGGAGCAAAGCAGAAGTGGGGACAGAGCACACGTCATTATCATCCTGGTGACCACTGCTCCAAGGAGGCCAGACACAGCCCTGGAAAGATGTGGACAGAAAAATTATGTGACCTGGCTCATCCTACAGTAGGTCACTCTGGACTCTGCATGGAGAGGATAGACCACATACAGACAGCAGCAAGAAGGCCTGTGCATGATTTCAGGAGTTAGAAAAGAAATTTCAAGCAGGAGCACTTCATGTTTATATAAAAATTCAGGGCTGGGGGATAGCTCAGTGGTCTAAGCAACTGCCTGGCAAGCTCAAGGACCTAGAACTGATCCCCAGTACAGTTGCTGCAGTCTCAGATAAGATGATCTGGTTCAATAAGACAAGGGACTCTGAAAATGCGATCTGGGTTCCCCCAGTGGGGAAGGGTCAACCAGAAAACTATGCCCCATACAAGCACCAAGAGAGAAACATGAGTTGTACCCACACATTTTATTCAACCATTGCAAGTTTCCATAGCACTGATGAGATCTCTCTTCTTAATATTGTCAAAGGTCAACATAAGTGTTTCTCATTTTCCCTCCGAAGTGCTGAGTCATGATTCATACCTTTGTCCACTAGGGATCTATTTTGGAGGGTGGGATGAAGAATCTATTGTAAGAAAGAGAGGCCTACATTTAAAATACCTCACTCTTTTCAAGTCCCATCCGCTACAGCATTATATTTTGTGCCACACAATTTAGGCTAACTGCTACTCTAACCAGTCTCAGTTTGGAGCTTTTGGAGTTCTGTTTATAACAAGACTGATATGAAGTCTCTTACAGTAGAAACACTTTAAGTGCAAATCTATTGGGCATACTCCACATATCATTTCTGAGTGGCAAGAGAAAGAATGCTTGAATGAACCAAGAAAAAGACTTTATAGCTCACACAGTCAGATGTTTTATTTGAATCTAGGAATCCCTATAGCCAGCCCTACTTCTGCATTCTTCATCTATCATGAAGAGCTTTCATTCTATTGCAGTTTCCATCTGTCACTCCACTCCTGGGCAGTGACTCAAGTGAGCTGGGACAGAGGGACAACTGGAATTTAGACAGGAAAATAAGGTGCACCACTGGCACTAGGAATAGCTGCTCCCTCAGCTTTTCCGTGGCTACACACCCATTCCTATCATCCCCTTCTTTGAGACTTTGGGGTGTGAGAAGAAAAGAATATTGTACCCACGTCCACTTTATGAAACTTAATTTTACTTTCAGATACCTTATGGGTTTATGTTCAAGTGAAGATGCTTTGGAGCATAGCTTGGCCACTTTGGGAGCAGAGGCTACTGACTCTTGTTACGATCAGCATCTGTAATGTGTCCCTACGAAAAAAGAGAATTGTACCTTGCCACCCTGTCAGTATCGTGCTGTTGTGGCAGCTGCTGGCTTTTCTTTTGTTGACTGTATCATTAATTAACTGATCACAAAACTAGTCCACGTGCTTCAACGACAAATTAATATTTCCAAACATATGCCAGCTTCATAAGAAATATTATCTCATCTTTGCCTTTCAAAAATGCCTTCAAGATCCATTCCCTGATTAATATATCATTGAATTTATATTTCTGCTCTACTATAGGTGCACCATGTAATTCTGCCTTGAGCTACATCATAAATCATCCCTCCCAATGATCCGTTCAAGTAGAAAGTAGTTTAGATGATGGATAATACAGTATTCTCTAGAGTCCGATTATCTGTGCTTCGATTGCAACTCCACCCGTTGGCTGCTGTGTGATCTTGAGGAATTGGCTTCAAATCTGGGGACTTTTTCTGTCAACCAGATTAGAATAATGTTACATATATCAGAATCTCATTGTGGCGATAAGACACTGATGCATGTAAGGTATTTAGTACATAGTGCCTGGCAAAGAAGAATTCAGTGCAGTTCATGTTTACTAAAATTTTAGCTTTATAAATATTCTGGGTGAGTTGATTCCCACTTCTTCTACATAGAAATTATTATCCTCTTTAAGACTCAGTTTCTTGATTTTTCCCACTTCCCATGCAGGAGTATAAAGGAGTCTTTACAGCCCCTGACCTTTGCAGGGACCCCTGAAAAGGAAGCATCAGCTACTCCTTTGTCACCTTGTTAGGCACCAGAACAAAGAACCACCATGGGGCAGGCTTCACAGGACCCGTTTTGCTCAGTGCAGAGGCCTATGCCCAGGGTGCCAGCAGGTGTAGTGGCCTCCCTGGCCCCTGTCTCTGGCTTGTGGACAGCATCTCCTCCCTGCAAACACTCTGAAGTCACTCTAGGTGTCCTCCCCTTCTCTCACTGGATACCAAATACACTGACTGAGAGTTCTCCCTGACAGCCTCTTCTTAATTTCTTGTGAAAGGCCCTTTCAAACATACGGGGGGCATCAGTCATCACATAGGAATTGGAGGGGACCCTCTTTGGCCTAAACACTGCCTGCTCATTTCCTAAATTCTTAACATCACACATAATCCACCTACTTTAGAAGATAAACCCAAAGAAATAGGGATTTAGATGCTGCAGATGGCACAGCTTGAAGTAGAGACGTTTATACATCATAACTTCCTTCTGCTTCAATAAACTGTAAACTTTCCTTGACCCTCCTTGGTTTGTAGGTGCTGTAATTTTAAATAATTCTAAGACAATGCATCCACCTTAATAAAATACTATAACAATAAAACAAATTCTAAAGCTCGTTTATTTTTAAAATATTTTGCCAGATGTGATGTCACATGCCAGGATTCCAGAGGCTGAGGCAGGAGGATTGCCACAAGTTGAGGCCACCTGGGCTATGTCATGAGTTCAAAACAGCTTGGGCTACCTGGTGAGATCTTGCCTCAAAAGAAAAAAAAAAGCTTTTTTTTTTTTTTTTTTTTTTTTTTTTTTTTTT
>PVKN010038221.1:0-11103 GCA_004027915.1 Capromys pilorides
CTCCATGTTGAGTGAGATAAGTGTAACCTTACAAGAGAAATGATAGTGCACTTCTTTCTGCTACCAGTGGCTTAGAAAGGAACTCAGAGACCAAGCATGTCTGTAACAAGAGAATCTGAACGGTGTGTTAAATAACAGGTAATAGTCTCATCGAAACAGAAAACTTTCTAGAGCTTTAAAGTTTTTTAGAAGGTTAGTGTTCCCTTAAATAATGTATTAAGTTACTGGGGCAATCAGGTTCATGTTATGGACATGCATAGACACAGGCCTCACCAGAGCTCAGAGGCCACCCATGACATCACAAACCCTGATAGCCACAAAACCAACTCCGGACCAATAAAAAGCACAGAGCAGCTGTGACCACTGTTAATTTCAGCAGCTCTTGCAACAGGACACTTCAAACTGGGGAAGTTTTTGTCAAACGTCATGGCTGGAAAGAAAAGTGGAAAGAAGCCCAGGAAGAAGGCGGTTTCCTGATCTTCCAGGGCAGAACTTCAGTTTCCCATGAGCTGAGTGGAGAGATACCCGAAAGAAAGTGGCTATGCACAGCGACTGTCCTCTGCCACACCTGTTTTCCTCCCTGTCATCCTAGAGTTTCTGACAGCTAATATCCTCGACCAGGCTGGGAAGAAGGCTGAGAACAAGCATAAGAAATGCATCGCTGCGCAGCACCTGGAGACGGTGATAGAGAGCATCGAGCAGCTCCTTCTCCTTTTGGGGGACAGCACCAAGTCTCTGCTTGATGAGATGGTCCATGCCAAGAAGAATTGAGGAGACCCGACTCTCCAGTTGTGGTGGCATCTTGTGTATATCCTCATCCTGCTCCCCCAAAAACCATTGATGGGGAGCCCTTGCAATTGTCACCAGCCATTTCAATAAAATGATCAAACTGATGCCAGTGCTTCTCTCAGTTTCTGTCATTTTCAGTTAAAGCTGTCGAAGGGCATCAAAGAGGGGCTACCCACTGAGGATTGGATGAGTGGCAGTGTCAATGGGCATCCAGGAGGGCTGTCCATTCAATGTTGGAGTGGTGGAAGCAAGGATGGGCATAAAGAAGAGGCTGCTCATTCAAGGTTGGAGGGGTGGAAGCTGTTGTCAGCATGGGACCTTTGAGCCCATGATTTCAGGGGTGGAATTTCAATAGGTATTGTATGCATCCTGGCCTTGGTGGGGATGTGGTTTGGATAATGGCTGGGAAGATCCCCATAGGGGCCCTGAGGAAGGGAGGCAAGAAAGGTGACCTTAGATGGCCAAGAATTTTGGATTTTCAGCATGAAACTGGCAAGTATGAAGAAGCAGAAGATTGACACAGAAGATAAGTAGATCTATAGTTAGGAGCATGAGCTTAATGAGAATGAGCATGAAGATCGAGAAGTAGCAGAGAAGCCAAAGAGAAATATATAAATCAGGAATTATCATAACATTTTAATTCATTATTCATTTATCCTTGCATGGTCTGCCTAATTTTAATAGGGAACTTAAACAGAGAGTAGTAACTAGTGCTGTAATGCTTTATGTTGAATGTATTGTTTTCTTAAGGATATGTTGGAATCCTTCCACATGGAAGCTTTTGTAACTTTAAGTCAGTGGTATGCCTATAAACTTGCCACTTGTCCCAGCTTGTGCTACAACCTGCCTCTTTTTTTAAAAATGTATTTGGAACAGGGTCTCACTATGCAACTCAGCCTCATGGTGATCCTTCTGTTTTTAGCCTCCCCAGTGCTGAGATTACAGGCCTTCCCTGGCTCAACCTGCCTGGGGGTGGGACTTCTGGGGCATGTGGTGCAGAGACAGGAGGGAGTGAAGATATCATTATCATGTGCTCAGATGAAGGAGATCATCTGTTATCTCTAAGGAGAGAGGCCTGATTAACATGGTAATGATACCTTCACTCCCTCCTGTCTGTGCAGGAGAATATAAGACAGGACTTCACATCTCCTACTCCATTGTCCTTCAGTGAAAAAAATGATGATTTCTAGGATAGGCAATGCTAGAGAGTCAATCTTATTCAGATATTAATATTTTGGTTAGATAGTTATCTCATGTTTAAGAGAAATTTCACTTACAGAATGACTTAATGTGAAGTAAGCAAAACATTTTGGATTTCATAGGATAGTATCAAGAAGCATTCATTCTAGGAAAGAGAAGCTATATGGAGTGGGGTAACTATCAGGTAAACATTTTTCTGAGGTCAGATAGCCTCCTTCTATTCCATATCATAGTTGGCCCTGTGCTCACTGTGACTCATGTAAGTAGGCAGGCTCCCTAGGGTTTCTCAGCCTCTGTTTGTTGTCTGAGGTGCAGTTTGAAGGTTGTGCCTCAATAAGCCTCTGCTGGCAAGCATTATAATGAGTTGAAGGTGTTACTTCCACCAGAACAAACACTGCTATTTTTTCATGGATTGTAAGTTTGTCAATTTCACATGTAATATGAAGACTACAACCAACCAACATAGTATCAGCCCAATCCAGAAATGTCTCTACCACACATGCAGAAACCTTACACTCAATGGAGGAAAGTGCTACAGTGAGTCAGTACCCTAGAGTAGGCATCAGTGCACTCAGGTTTAGGCCTTTTGTGAGTTTCTGAAAGCTGAGAGGAGACATAATGAACTCCCTCTAGCTTGAGCTATATGTGACCAGTTCCAAATGGAAAGAGTAAGTTAAAATCCAAGCAAGCAAGGAGAAACTGCTAACCATGATCTTTAGTCACATCAATGTCAGGACCTAACACAGTTCCACAAGGCAGAAAACATCACCTATGCAAGTAAATGTACTGACTTCCTTACTAAATTACTTCTGTTCCTTGTCACATCCGCTGATATTGACTCCAAGTTTGCCATCTTATTTTGCAAATAATACAAGAGTGAGAACTACAACCGGACATTCAGTAGAACTTTCATTTGTTCTGTAGCTACAAGGAAACTGTATTTTATACTATATGTTATGTGGCTTTCCATCACTGGGAAAAAATACCTAACACAATTAACTTATAATGACAAAAGACTTGTTGTGGTTCAGGATATTGAAGATTCTAGTCCTTCATCAAATGTTCTCATTTTTTGGTACCCTTTTGTGCCAAAATAGCACATCACTTCAAGAATAAACAAAAGAGAAAACAATTGATCTTATCAATTAGAAGATAAAAAGAAATTGGTTGGGCCAAGATAGCATAATCTCCGTGAAAGATATTACTCCTAAATCTAAAGACCCCATAAGGCCTTACCATGTAAAAATTTGCTCTAACTGACAAAAGCACCTTGTCTCTAACACATAGCCCTTTGGAGGACATTCAGCATCCAAATTGTAGCCTTTAGTTCTTTAAAAACCTTTATAAATATGGATATATGATTTTTCTCTCATTGCAAGGAGAATAAAAACTGAATCAGGGATTCTTCCATTGCTGAAAGTGATTCCTAGGTGAATAATTTGATATGGGACCAGGAGAAGGACAAAACTCAGGCTTTTCTGTCACCAACTACTGTTAACTTTGCAAGCTACCAGAGATTATTATCAGGTATTTAGAATCTAGCAAGCCTGAGGGACAAAGGGGAGGTACAAATACCATGCTTTGCCAGTTATAGATAAATAAACAAGGAATTCAATGCATAATACATTTATAATAATTTGTTAGGGCTCAGACCCAAAAGAATCCCACAAAATACAACGAGATTTTAATCTTATATAATGTGCCCCTTCATGTACCTGACTATTTGGCCATTTAACTCTAGAATAAGGCACACTGCATTTTTGAATGATATAATCAACAGTTCAATGATAGTAGTAAAGGAAATGTTTCCAAAGACTATCTTGGGCAGGGACTTGTTTTAAATTAAGAGCTGTTTCTCTTAAATTTCTTGTGTAAATCCCTTAAATAATTAAAGCCCCTGATGAAAGTGACCATCTAAACAGGACAAGAGGACATTTTGTAATTCCAAAGTAACTTCTAAGTAAAAATTTAGATAAATATCAGTTATGCTGGTTCCTCAACCTAGGAGTAATTTTTTTGTGCCTAGAAAGGTATGCAAACTGCACTGGGGGCAGATGCTTTCATGGAATTAATTGAAGTCTTTCCTCAAGGGCACGAAGATCAAAGAATGAAGGAAATGGCAAGCTGGTTACACCATGTGCCAAGACCCAGCTTTCTGGTGATAGGATGACTCATTCACTTTGTCCCGGTATCACGCACAGTGTGGATTACTAAAATCTGGATGAATAACCCACGGTTGGGGGATTAAAGCACATTAGAAAGTGAGAAATCACATAAATCTCTTCCTGTCTATGTGCAATTTTCAAGAGGGACACATACATGGATCTGTCAGGTGGCTTTTTTCACTTTGGTTGTTCATAGGTGGATCTCAGCTCTCACTGGGTGTTTTTACTTGTTCTTGATATCCATCTTCCCATGCAAATGATATAGTATTTCAATCAGATTGTATTTCAAAGGTCCATGAAAAGTCATGCAGGGATCATCTCTCAGGCCAATGTTAAAATATCTGACACTCATTTGTCATCTAGGTATTCTGCAGTGGCTCAATGACTCAGAAAAGGCATTTACTTTTGGAAAAATCTATACTTACAGAGGTATCTCTTGGAGAGCTGCCTAGAATTCTCACATCAGCCAAACCACATAGCTACTGATATCTTTAAAATAAGGGTATTTTACATATTATTAACAACATTCACTCAATGAATTAATTTTATATTAATACACAGAGATGCCCAAATATTATATATGCTGGTTTTTGATTGAGTATTTTACAAAAAGTCAAAACTTATATGGTAACTAATCTTGGCAATAATAGCTACACTATAAAAATTTAGGGAGGAATGAGGATTTAGCTCAGGAACTATGTTCTGTTTCTGGAAGCTGGAAAAGTCTTCTTGTAAGCCATAAAAATTAAATAGACTCCTTTCTGTAAAGAGTCTACAAAAGCTTCTGATAATTCTCATGTGCCTTTGAAAAAAGGTAGCGATTACAACATGCCTAGACTTTGTGCATCATCTGTGTGGTGAGGACAGAGCTCTACACTTATGCCCCAGGCACAAACTGGTTAGTGATTTTGTGCCTGTTGAATAAATATTAAACCTATCAGTCTCTGCTGGTTTAGGGTATACTTGGTTGCTTGTTTGCTTGCTATCTGCCTTCCTTCTCCCCATTCCTTAATTGAAGTATGAATTACGTGACATAAAATTCGTCCTTTGGATTGTGTCAGTTCAATTATTTTTAGTAAACTTACAAAGCTGCATAACAATTGTTATACAGTTGTATAACAGTTGTTACAATCCAGCTTTAGAAATTCTATCACCTCCAAAATATGTACAAGTCCCATGTAGCCACTGTTCAGTCCCAACCTTGTAGGCACAGGGAAAAAAAAAAATCATGGGCTTTTCTTTTATGTAGATTTATCTTTTGTATAAAATTCATACAATATATGAAATTCGGTCCATGAGGCAGATAGGAGAAGTTCTGAATTAGGAGTGTCAGAGTGAGCAAAGGATGTAAAGGGAAAAGAGATTCTTCATTACTTCACTCCAATGCATTACCTATGATGGGTATCTAATGAGTATAGGCATGAGCACCCCAAAATCATCAGTGATGTAATGCCAGAATGTGAACAGAGCAAAAAGTGTGAGTGTAATTTTGTTGGAAAGGGAGTTATTTTTTATATTTTAGGGAGGGGTCTACAGGATGTCCAGGGTCTCATTACTAGATCAGACTTGTAGTGATCTGCCTGTTTACAGCCTCCCAAGAGCTGGGAATATGGGTCCATACCACCATGCACAGTCTCAGTTGCCATCTCAGCCAGCCTCAGGGGTGGAGCTAGCACAGCAAGCCCGGGGATTAAACCCCTGGCCCCTGCTCCTGCTTGCAAGCACTTTAATCCACTGAACTATTTGGCCCACTCTTCAACTGAAGATATTAACTAAGTAATCAAGTCTTCGCCTGCCTTATAATTGCAGTGGAGAGCTTAGTGAAAAAGGCTAAGGGAAAGTCTGATGCCATCAGTTCACTATAGCAGCTGATGAAAAGATGCAAAATCATCAGATAATATAAGAGCCTTATTAAGTTTGTAAGTGTAGAGGTATATCTATACAGGAATTGTGGACAAGGAAAAGAGTAAAAGCTTCACACTAAGTGCTAGCAAGTAAATTATTAGGCAATGTGAAGAAGCAAGAAAATAGTCTCTCAAATTTTTATAGAGTTAGAATAAAGGGCCAGGAAGAGAAATGACCAAACAAATAAGAAGGAAATTCATACATACAGTGCAGTGACATAACTGGTCAGGGAACTTAGAAAAATAAAGATGCTACACTTTCAGGCAGTGGAGATACAGGGAAGACAGAGTTCTTGGGAAAGGAGGAGGATTCTTAGCCTGTGTTTGCATTGTTATACTAAGAAATAGGTAGAAATGAAAATAAGACATGAAGCCATACGACTGAGGCTGTGGTGCAAATTGCCAAGAGACATAAGTATGGCCAAGAAGAGAAACTATACCATTAGAAAAATCATATCTTTCTGAAAGGGTAATGATGAGAATCCCTAAACATTTTTAGTGCAGCAAGAAGAAAATCTTCACCATCCACTCCAGAATGAAAGGTGTATACAGGAAATGAGGTGCATCATCATTATAGAGACAAATCTGGACAGGAAATGTGACCATAACAAAGGGGATAAGGCCAGCAGTGTGGTAGCATAACTGACAAGGGGTATGAATGGTATAAGATGAATGAACATCTTTCCTAATCAGTAAGTGCTACAGTGCAAGGCATGTTAACAGGGCCAAAATGAAAATCTTTTAACTACACTTATTGTGGTGTAACTGGAATAGGGCGTATGTCTGGAACAAAGAGGCTAAAATGTACAACTATTAGCCTATTGTTGTGATAGAAGTGGAAAAAGGCTGTGAATTGACCAAAGAGGAGGGTACAGTGTCATCTATCAGCAGAAAATGAGGAAGAGCTTCAGGGCACAGAGGTGTGAGCAGGGAATAGAGGAAGATCCTTGATCAATAGCTTTAAAGCTCTAACGTGGCCAAGGATGTTAGCAGGGCACAAAAGAGCAATTCCATACAACTGACATAGAGATACAACTAAACTGGGTTGTGGAAAGCTCAAAAAGCAGCATTTCCACAATCAGTGCAATGGGATTAAGGTCACTGAGCAGGAAATTTGAAGGAGTGCTGACCTGTCAATGCACTAGTGGCACTAGCAGCACGAGCACTGTTGACTAGAGGGTATTATTTTTACAAAGAACAACAGGCCTGTGTCATAATTATGATAGTCTAGAGGTACGGAGTATGAGAATAAGATAAAGATGAGGGACCCTTTATGAATTCATGATGTCACTGGACTAGAATGTAAATAGGATAAATAGAAAGATTCACACACATTTATTTTGCACCAAACTTCACTGAAATTTGAGCAAGGGAATGACAGCCATCTCTGCTTCAGTACAAAGATGGAAGTGGATACAGTATGGGAAAAGGATAAAGAAGCATCCCACTTTAAGAGTTTGGTAATAAAGCTCTACAACAGATGTAAACAAAGAAAACAGGAGAATCCTCAAACAACTAGCACTAAAGACATAACACAGGGCAAAGAGGGCAAAGGGAAGCATCCTCACAGTCTCACTCGAATGTTGTACCCCAGCATTATGGGAAAGAGGCAAAAAGGAGAGATAGTATACCATCAGGTGTACCATACCATCACTTCAAGGGACAATGATGGGACCAGAAGTAGATGTCCAGAATATCTGTGTGGTGAGTTGTGTCAGTGATGGCAATAAGGCAAAAGAAAAAATCAGCACCACCAAGGTGTGAATGCATAGGAGAACTGAATGAGGAAGAAAAGATCTTGATACCATCATCATTAATGGACAGAGTCATTAAGAACAAACAGGAGAGTCACTGTACCTTGAGTAAAGTTGCATAACTGTGTAAAGAACGTGAAGAGGAAAGAAAGGAGCAACATTACATCATCAGGGATTCAACACATGAAAAGAGAAATAGAAATTTTGAGGAGTAGCAGTCCCATATCTTTTATGTGCTTGTGTAAATGATCCAAAAATGCAGATAGTTAAGAGGGATACTCACACCCAAGTGTCCTGTGTTCAGCATCACACAGAAAAGCGATGAGCACATCTATATTATTAATCCAATGATGTAAACAGGCCTGATGTGAGCAGGGTTAAGAAAGTGAAACCAGATTCATTAATTTGATGTTTTAAAACTGCAAAGAGAAAAGTAAAGGCCTGGGTGGGAGCTTCTATAGAAAATCTGTATAGATGCTATCAATGAAATGAATAGGTGAACAGACCATTGGTGCTATGATGTAACCTACAAAAGGATTTGGCAATGCAAATATGAAGAGTCTTGATGCAGGGTCTAATTTGAGAGGGGACATTAACAGGTCAAGTAGTAGTTACCATAGGAATGAATTCATTGGGATATCTTCAAGGTGCTATAAAAGGGGCAAAGAAGAACAGACTGGCTCTGTGAAGTCACCCATGTAAATGAACAGGAAATGTGAAAAGGGAAATATCTCTAAACCTTTACCAGACTTGTACACTTGAACAAAGCTATAAACAGGGTAAGTAGGATGAATTCTGCGCTATTATTGCAGTGGGAGATCCACACCTAGCTATAGATGGAGCAAAAAAGCCCAATTACTATTAACCTAAAATGCAATGTAGTAAGTGGAAGCAGAGAGAGAGAGAGAGAGACAGAGAGAGAGAGAGAGAGAGACAGAGAGAGAGACAGAGAGAGAGACAGAGAGAGACAGAGAGAGAGAGAATAATAAAAATGAAAGCACTCAGTAATGGTGTAACTATATCATAATATAGAGAATGAAAAAGCCATGAACTATTGAGGTAGTGTGATAACAGGAAAAATATGTGAATATGCGCACCCAACTCTATCAATTCAGTCATGAAACTGGACATGAGATGTGAATCACACAATAAAAGAACTCTATATCACTAGTACAGTGGTTATTGAAACAATTGATCTGAATACCATCCAGCAGAGAATCTTCACTTTCAGTGCAATTATGCAACTTGATAAAGTTGAAGAGAGAAACATTACATCATTACAGTGGTTGCCTGAGTAGAGCACATGAAAAGCATGGAATGGAAGACAGCAGCACCATTGGTGTCATTGTATAAACATAAAAGTTAAAGAATGTGCCAAAGCAAAGCATACTGACCCATTAATGCACTGGTATATGTAGGTAGCTTATGTGAATGAGGAATAGAAAATGAGTCCTGCTCATTCAATATAGCCAAAATGTAACTGGGCTCAAGATGTAAATGATTCTAGGGAAAATATGGACATGATAATGATGCTATAGTTATGGCATAATATGTATAGGATAACAAAGCTTTTCCCTACATGGTCAGTGTGGCAGTCCATGTAGTATGGGGGTACAAATAGTGCAAAGAAGAGAAGCCTAACTTCATTAGAGAGGTGAAGAGTATGAACACCAGAAGTAAACAGGGTAAACTATCATTGCAGCAGTGAACTAAAAGCAAGATGTGAACTGTGCAAGAAATAGCAGCTTTCCATGATTAATACAATGGTATGAAGCTTTAGTGGGAGTGAAAGCTACAAGCAAAGACAAGTCTACATCATCAAAGTAGTGGTTAATTGAACAAGGATGCAAATAGAGCAAAAAAAGAGGAGCCACACAGCATCATTACAATAGTGGATCTCAAAATGGATCTGAACTGTATATGGATAGATCGTCACATGATGATAAAAGTGGTATAAGTGAAAGACCTAGGTTAAAGGAGAAAAGCAAATGAACACTGCCTCATTTCTGCAGTAATGGATCTGTGTGAACAGAGAAAAATGCAGGCTCTCCTATCAACAGTATAATTATATAACAAGACAGAGAATAAGATAAGACAAAAAGATGCATCCACATGTAATCAAAGCAGTGGAAAATCTTCTGAAAGATAGAATAGGTAGAAATCTTGAGGACAGTGATGTAAACAAGACTTTATGAACAAAAACCAGATTACACAGAAAATTTCACAGAGAATCAACAACATCTTATCAAAAAGCATTTACACAACAAAATAAATGACTAACAGGGTGAGGAGACTACACACTGAGTGGAAATACATTTTCCCAGCTATTCCTCAAGGGAATAACACCTAGAATATATAAAACACTAAAAAAAAGAAGGGGGAGGACTGCAAATGGTAGACTTTCATACCTAGGACCATCAGGCTTACAGTAGCTTTGGAGATGGCAGAAGGGCCCATAGCAGTGCTGGTATCCATGGTTCCCATAGCCAGAAGGAGCTGCCCACAGAACTCCCTTATAGAGTCTCTGTAGGAAACATTCCTTTTAATACAGTTCAGGGTGACATAGATGCTATCTTTAAGGACCTCAGCATAAGGAGCATATGACTAGTCAGAGACAAAGACACAGATAAGCTTAAATGAATCTACTATATAGAATTCGATGAGATTAACTCCTTGAAGGAAGCCCTGACCTACAACAGTGCAGTGTTGGGTGACTGGTCACTTTGTGTGGACAGAAGACAGAAAACAAGATAAATGTGGCTTTGGATTCAGGAAAAGCAGACCACATGACAGAGGTTACAAGGGTGACTTCCTAGGAGGCTGAGGAGGCAGTCACTTAGGGGACTGGTGAGCAGGCCCTCCCATGGGGAGTTGCTTCCGAGATGGCCCTCTGCTGTGTGGCTCCAATATGGACTTCTGAGAACCCACAGAAGAGGAAAGAGCACAGAGACAACAACTACAGCTCAAACCTCGGACAGTGGCAACACTCCTCAACTAAGTAGCCAATCCCAACTCCGCCATCTTTGGGGGAGCCAGGCCCAGAGAGGAAGTCATGAACAAGGAGTAGGAACACAGTGGGAATGGGGTGTGGGGAGCTGGAGTGAGACCGCAGCCAGTGGCTTAGGCTGGCCACCCCGCAGACGCTGTTCCTATGCCTTACACTGTCCTCCTTCCTTACGGTGGAAACACCAAGCTTGTGAATGCATGCCAACTGTTTATAAGTGGCTTTTAGTACATCCTTGGCTTTGCTGTACTTTGCTAGTGCCTGTTTCATGCTCTTGATTTTTTTTT